>JAPMOB010215775.1:0-25444 GCA_029875015.1 Lepomis gibbosus | reverse complement strand
TGTGTGTGTGTGTGTGTGTGTGTGTGTGTGTGTGTGTGTGTGTGTGTGTGTGTGTGTGTGTGTGTGTGTGTGTGAGGTGGCAGGTGAAGCAGTTAAAGACGGTTCGTTATGTCCAGGCTGGAGCTGCTCAGCCTGAAGAGAAAGCTGCAGCACCGCTCGCATGACTTCACCTCCACTGGAGCATGAGCTGCCTTTCTCTTCTCCTCCACTCCCTCTGTCCATTTCCCCCTCCCTCTCTTTCCTTTTCTCATCTTTATGTCACCCCCTCTCTCCGGTTTATTTTCTCCAAGCTCTGCCTCATCTTTCTCTCTTTTCTACTAATTCCTTTTTCTCCCTCTGTCACTTTGTTTCTCTTATCTTTCTGCTCTCTGAATGTCTGTCACTTCTTCTTTCTCTTTTTATTTCCTTCTACTGTGTCTCTTTCTTTCGTTTCCCACCATTTCTTAAGTCCCTCACCCGCCCCTTCTCACTCACAGGGCCCATATCCTCACGTGTACGCATTAATAGCCTGCAGCTGATGACAAAATGCAAACCTCACATGCCTAATACACTCATAATACATGCACGCACAAATGGACGCACTCCTCTGCCCAAACGACTCCAATCTCCTTAAAGGTTTAGAGAATAAACACACAGTTGCTCGTTTCATAACGGCATCAGTCTCTGACAGAGCAGGAATAAGCACTTTATACTTTAATAACACAACTACACACACACACACACGCACACGCGCACACATAAAAGCACACACACAGGTGATCAGCTGGCTTACCACATCGCACCACATGCATGAATTACGTTTCCAAAGATTCAAAATCCTGGAGGTGTGATTAATATCAGTGTGTGTGTGTGTGTGTGTGTGTGTGTGACAGTATAAACTACTTATTCCAGCTAGCATTAACAGATAAAAGCTCCTCCATTTTGTTTACTCTTTTCCACCACATTTAAGCCTGTTTGACTCTTTCCTTCAGGTCTGGATTACAGCAGAAATACTGTATTTATGTTTGGACATTTTAGGCATTTTAGCTTCAGTATTCAGTTTCAGTATAAAACCATCATCACATGTCATTTTTGGGACAAAAATACCTCCAGTTTAATATAGAAGGCTTCTATATATGCTGAGAGTTTGAATAGAGAAGATTTATAAAGCAGCCAAATCAAAACCACTGAAAAAAGACTAATTCTGGAGTTTATGTTAATACTTTCCCCTTCCCTGCACAAACTACAATTTAAATCACAGCCATATTGTATATATTTTTCATTATTCTTTTATATTTTTTTTTACATCTAACTGTCAATATTATACTTAGTATTTCTCACCTGTTTTAATTCAGATGTACCACCATTAGCCAAAGTCTATTTCAATTTAGCAAACTGTTTCAAGCAATCGTCGATTATTTTTAGCTATCAGTTTCATCTATTTATCTGTTACTTTTAGGTTACTTTACTGTTTGCCATTGCTTTTTGCTATCTATTTGAATTGAATGTTCATTACTTTTAGCTTTCTATTTCAACTGATTAATTCAATAATTTTAGCAAATTTTCCCGCTTGTGAAAATACATAGTGTAAAGGTTTTACAGTTACAATATGTTGTATATATTATTTACCCCCTGGTATTGGTACTTGATAGTACCCAAGTATGCAGTACCCAAGTATGCAGTACCCAAAGAGGGCTTTGGTACAAGTAGGGCTGGGCGATATGGCCAAAAATGTTATCACGATAAAAACATTTCACATAATTCGATATCGATAATTATCATGTTAAATGTCAAATCATTATTAAATAATTCTCAAATTTTTGCTCCTGAAAGTTGAAAGTTGAGTGAAAGTTGAAGAAACCAGATGGTTAATTTTGGTTTTAAATGTTTCTTTATGGTCAGAGCAAACACTTGATGCCAAGCAGTGGATCACTTCACAAATCTGAGGCAGAACATTCAAAACTATTACAATAAACTCTTTTCAATTAATATGTCTGAGTAAAATTTAGTAAAATCCTCATTTACTGACAATATATTGAACATTTGTTATATTATTATTGAGGAAAATTATATTGTGATAATTGTCATTATTGTTTTGTTGCCCAGCCCTATAGATGCAAGTAGCTCTGAGGTTGGGAACCACTGTGTTATAGTAATACTTTACAGCATGTGGATTGAGTGCATGTTAATGTAGAGTGCAAATACAGCACAGAATGTTTAAAACCTCAAATAGGCTACATCTATTGTTGTCATTAAACATATTCCTGAATATATTTTAATCACAGAGGAGTCAGCGGTCAATTGTAACTGGTAGAGATTCAGTGTCTGCAGGGCAGAAACAACTTGAAAGTCTCCTCTGTCCCAAAACCTGTATCAAATGTTTTAAAATCGATAAAACTGGTGAAGCAGACGAGTGAAGGTTTAGCGTACAGAGCCTTTGAGCACTGGATCAAAGCAGCGCTTTCACACTGTCAATACTAGCCGTGACTCATTATGCAGCTCATACAGGAATCCTCGCTGCCAGCCGTTCCTGGAAGTAAATTGATCAGAGTTCTGCTATTGATTAACCTGTACTCATGTGTTCCTCCTTTTTCGTCAGGCTGCATTTTATATAATAGTGTTTTAACTAAAAGTTTTTAAAAGCTTGTGAAACTCCAGTTTTGTTCAAGAAAAAAAATATTTTTTTCATCTTTGTTCCTAACACAATGGTGACCAATAATGACCTATTTCGATAGTCAGTCTATTTGCCATATCATCAGTATTCGACAGCTTTTATTTTTCACTATATAATCTCCCTACTGTGGGGTGGTATGTGTCATCCTCAAACTCTGTCAGAGGCCTGGGAGTTTGTGTGTTCTGCGCAGTATCTTAGCTGTTCCTAAGACTGTACTCTTCTGAACAGAGACTTCAGATTTGTACCTGGAATCTGCTGGAGCCAGTTTGGGGGTCACAGCCCCCAGTGCTCCGATTACCACTGGCAACACATTTGCCTGAACTCTCCACATCTTTTCTCGCTCCTCTGTCAGCCCTTGGTAATTTTCAAGCTTCTCGTGTTCCTTCTTCTTGATGTTGCTGTCGCTTGGGATTGCCACATCTATGAGTGCTGCCTTTTTCTGCTGTACTTCGATCAACACGATATCTGGTTTGTTAGCCATCACCAGTTTGTCCGTTTTGATCTTGAAGTCCCACAGGGTCATTCTCAACCTTAGGAGGTGTCTTTCATTTTAACCTTCGAACTCCCAGCCCATACTCATGGCTGATGTTTCTGTACACTTTGCCAGCTACCTGGTTATGGCGTTCCATGTACGCTGTTCCTGCCTGCATCTTAGACCCTGCTGGTAGGATTTCTTGATATCAGCCACTTCTTCTATCTGTGCAGCGGCTTGTCTCTCCGTGAAGGTTCTTCCTCCTCCTTGTCCACATCCTTGGGTTTCTACTGCCAGAAGTATTCACTTAGCCCTTCCTCTTTGGGGGCCATCTTCCTGATGTAATCCTGGATCTTATCCGGGACAATTATGGTTTTGCCTAGTGCGCAGTCTCCATGCATTGTGAGGAGCTTTCTGGTCTTGATGTCAGTGGCCAGTTTTTTTTAACATGCTCACAATGACCACGTTAACCTGGATGATGTGTAGTATATAAAGTTTTACCATGTTTAGCATCTTAATTTGCTGTGTTAGAATGTTAACATTTACTAATTAGTACAAAGCAAAAAAGTAAAGAGGAGGCTGATGGGAATGGGAAAATTTGACTTCATGATGGTGCTATACAAAAAGTCAGAGGATCACCAAAGTTATTACAATTAATCCTGAAGCAAACAAAAATCTTTATTCAAAACCTCAGGGATTCACCAAAGTCAATTAACACTCATCCTCTGGGGACCATGTCTGTAGAACATTTCATGGCAATCATTCCACTAGTTGTCAATATATTTGAGCCTGGACCAAAGTGGTGGACTGACTGACAGTGACCTGACACACCGACTGTAACTACAGATAAGCGGGTCACAGATATTAGAATATGTTTAACACGATAGTTCAACCGCTCATTAATGTCTGTCCACTGATAAACGTGGACCGACTGACAGATTGACATCGCCATCCCTAGAGCCACGTCGCTAGCGAAGTGTATTCTCTTGTGGTCTTAACAAATTTTAGGATATGTAAATGAAGTAAATGAGGATGGAAAAGGATGCATTAAATCAGTCCAATTACATTTAATTATTGTAATTATATAAAAACTCACACACAAAAGAATTGTGGGTGGAAATCAGTGACCGTTATTTCTTTCACGTGACATCAGGAACTGTCCCCAGACTACCTGGTTGCAGACTGAGTTGGTGATAACAGTGAGGAGCTGCAGTGGTGCAGTTGGTGTACAGATTGACCTCATATTGACCACTGAGGATCTGGCAGGCTGCTGATGAGCAGCAGTTATTTCCGCCTTAGAAAAGCCATAAGCCTTAACATTAACACGGTTAACACAACCTATTAACCTCAACAGAGTGTGTGTGAGTTAATGTTAGTGTTAATCCCTAAATGAGGCCTATATCAGTTACTTAGCAGGCAGTCTGCCTTTTAATCTGGTCAAGCAGGAGTTTACAGTGAATCCTTACTGTCTCTGGTATTATATTTTCTGTAATAATTTTTTTGTCCTAAACCTCTTACTATGCTGTCTTTACACAGAGCTCCCCTTTACTGTTTTGTAATATTCCTACCAACAGGAAGCACTATTGGAGACTGAAACTAGCTAAGTAGTCAAAACCAAGTTCTTGTAGTTTCAAGAGGTTACAGTCGCAGGAAAAAGTAGGTGAACCCTTTGGAATTACTAGGATTTCTGCATAAATTGGTCATATAATGTCATCTGATCTTCATCTAAGTCACAACAATAGAAAAACAGTCTGCTTAAACTAAACGCACACAAACAATTATGTTGTTATGTTTCCATTGAACACACCGTGTAAACATTCACAGTGCAGGGTGGAACCCCTAGGCATCTCCAAAAGAGGAACAGAAGTCAGCCAGCCTGGAGTCCAATCAATCAGGGATATTGGTTGGTTAGATAAACTGTGTTTATCTATTGTTGTGACTTAGATGAGCCAATTCATGCAGAAATCCACATAATTCCAAAGTGTTCACATACTCTTTACTGCAACTGGGAATATTCTAAAAGAACTCAGCATCTTCAACAAAAACAAATGTTCAGTTTTAGATACAGCATCTACCTCACAATGACAATAAGCTGCTTATTCTTCACTCTAAATCTCTTTAGATAAGATCATCAGCCAAAAAGCGTAAATGTGAGATGTTACAATGCCTTTAATCTGATTAACTGACAGGCAAAGCCAATTACCTTTGCCTATTCCAGGCTATTTCTAGTGCAAGATATGCTGTTAATGACACGCTAACACCCAGGAATACAGATGCACACACACTCAGTGTATTCTGAAGCCAATTACTTCTGTCTATTTGAGTTGTCTGTCGGTCTGTCTGTCTATGCCATGCTAGAAATCTGCCTTCATGGTATCTCACATTAACGCTGCAAACAATTTGACAACGTCATCATATACAGAAGAACCAAAGTAGTATATTGTAACAGAATTTTCACTTGATATGATATGATATGCAATGTCTGGATGTCTGCAAACACTCATGACCCACAAGGAGAATTTTTGTGGGGATACGTGCTGTACATGCAAGGACACACACATCTACACATGCAGTGCCAGGTGTATTTCTGTCAGCGACACACACTTTCGTCACTCCTGAGCCCTACAGGCTTGGTGAGCTTCAGACAAAGAGTTCCTTCTGTCTCCTGCCTGTCAATCCAATATGGTTCCTGGCAGTGACTCAACTTCATTATTACCTTCCCACGGCTTAAAGCTAGCACCGCTTGCTGAATACTGAGGGAGAGTCTGAAATGAGCCTTCTCTCTGCCCTGATATTTGATGCTGGGTGGGAACATCTAAAGGGCAGGAGGAACGAAAGGCAAAGAAGACAAAAAAAAAACGGAACCCGTAAAAAATCCAGGAAGTTACTGGTCCCAGCCAAGAAGAACAATCCCACCATAAAAACAGCAAATTTGTTTTTAAACTTTGGTTGTTGTATGGATTAAATAGTCAATGAGTGAGCTCTGGGACAGATACAGGCTAGCTGTTTCCCCCTGTTTCCAGTCATAGCTGAGTCAAGCTAAGCTAATATGCTGCTGGAAAAAAAGAATTGCTTTTTAAACCCAAGAACATGTTATAATAGATATTGGTCCACCTTAAAGACTGCACAAGAAACTCCAGCACAAGAAACTCAAACACAAGAAACGCAATCTAGTTTATGGTGTCCAATGCAGTGAGGAATGCGTGGACATGTATATTGGAGAAACAAAACAACCTCATACAAACACGAGCCAACCCAGACACTCTTTTGAGGACCACCATGTATACATTTTAGACTGAGAGGAAAGATGATTTGAAAGAGGTGTCAAGGAGGCCATTTACACCCGGATGGAACAACCATCGTTTAACAGGGGAGGAGGTTTGTGACACCACTTATCCCCCACTTTCAATGCTGTCCTTTAATCCCTTCCCACGAAACTAAACAAACTTATTTTTGGCCTCATGTGAGAATGCCATCAATGGTCATTCAGACCTGGCCTCGGGTGTCTCCAATGACCATAACAACTGTCGTTAAAACAACCAGGAGCACTAACGAACAAGAGGTATCAATGATCTTGACACCGACCCCATCCATCCATCCATCCATCCATCGTCAACCGCTTATCCTGTGTACAGTGTTGCTGCGACAATGACCCGACAGAGGTTAAATAGCCAAGTTTCCCTGCAAGTCAGTCAGAACTGAAAAAGTGTCTTGGATAAGGGACAAGTATAAGTATCTTCCACCAAGCTGGTTAGCATGCTAACTTCCTTAGATACAGTATCTCTGACTGTTACTTCTTCACATTCTGTTGATAAAGTTCATTTTTTGAACATTTTAAACTGAAATGCTGGCCGTAACTTACACATTGTACCTTTAAGGTGAAAGGCGAATGATGAAAGAAAAACTACTGCCAGTGCTGTTACTTTTTGAAATGTCCCAATAACAGAAATCCTCATCTCTCTGAAAATTTCCGATTTTCTTTTGTAATAGAAGTATTGTTCTGCCTTTTGATTACATTTACTACATTTCCAGAATGCCAGATTGTGTTTTAGTTGACTTCCATTTGAAGGGACAGCCACTGTGGCTGAACAAGCAAGAAAAGAAAGGGGAATTTAGGGTGTCTTGTCTGTTTGTCATGTAACTTTAATGAAGGCTTTCAGCTTAAGGGACGGTACGCTGTTTTTTCTGTGCCAATAATTACATTTTTTGCTTACATGGTGCTTATTGAACTCAAGGGCTCAATCAAGTCTCCATATTTAGCTAAAAGGAGACCAGTGTTTCTCACTTCTTGCATCTCAGTGACGTTAACCAGTGGATCAGTAATGCCTGTAGTTCCAAACAAGCCCTACTATCACTGCTTTGTTAAACTGGACACTAAGGATAAGCGAATACACCAATATCTGTATCTGCTCAACCAACAGAATTATCTTTATCTGTACTCGGAATAGATGGGGCTTAATCCAGACTTGGGCTAGCCAGAAATGATACTGACTGAAACTGATATGAGCTGATCAGAAGTTGATATATTTGTTATAAATCTAGTTCCAATTTTATTGTTTATTAGAAGCTCGATATTGACACATTTTACACATATGATACTTGTTCTTAAACTTGTACTTAAAAAGTTTTTTTTCTGTACCAGATATACAGTACGTTTCAGCCAAGTACTCCCTCAACCCTACTGGAGAGATCATCCTCAATCAGATCCAGCCAAAGCTGATGGTTAAAGGACAACTCCATGACCTTTCAGCTTCTGCCTCTGGTTTCTGCATATAGTCAGTACAAAGTCTCAACCAATGAACAATCCCTCAAAAATATGACTATACATTGGCTTTGATCATTTTATTTCACTGTACTTTCACTGAGGCAAACATGCAGGTCTTTATGTCTTTGCACAGGAACTCACACACTAGAGCGAGACCAAGGGGGATTAGGTAATCAGTTGTGATACCGTGCATCAGTGAGGTGCCACAGAAATAGATACAGTGATGGAGAGGGCAGAGAGGCATGCTGTTTGTTTGAGGTCATATCACATAAAGCTGGAGCGGCTGCAGCAAAGGGACCAACAACACTCATGGAGAAGAAGAATCAGACAGGAACACAAGGATGAATGAGATGAAGCTAGTCAGCCTTCAGCCAAGAATGCCATCTTTCATTAACTTCAACTCAGACTTTTAGTGTCTGGTAAAGTCTGACCCAGATGTAATTTATTTTTAAACATTGTTTATCCAGGGAAAACTGACCAACCATAGAGGTGGGAGGTTCTGTCCTTCAGTCAGTTTAGTTAATGTCTAACTTCGATCTGCAGGGCTTGTTTTAATATTTCACTACATTATTTCACTCTCCATTTACTTTTCACTCTAGTGTACTTTGTCTTCTTCTTTGTCAAAGTAAAACAAGCAATCTTCTGCTTTCACAAAAAAAGTCACAAGATGAATTTCACAAGATAAATACCATAAATTGGTAGAGAAACTTTCACTAGAATGCAGGAAATTAAGAGTTTAATGATCTAATTTTCCAGAGGCAGACCACCCAGACATTGAAGATATCTTTAAAACACTGTTTAAGGGTCTTTTCATCTCGTTCTCGTGAACCTAATAACGCGTATCGTGATGTCTCGCAAGCTAAGTGTCTCTTCACACCTCTAATCTGAGCGCCTATGTCCCCACCACTTTTCTACATAAAGTGACGCCATTGAGATCCGGTGTGATCCAGTGGAACTTGACCCATACCAGAGCTAGAAATCAGGACATCTCAGCCTGCTGTAGGCACATATTGGGAACATTCCTTCTCTAACCTGCCCTCTGAATTTATGACAGTAAAATACTAAATCAGTGCAGTATTATAATAAGGAATGTTTCCTTCGTACTCCTTCTTGGAATTGTTTGATTAGGGAGACACATTGATTGATTGATATCTTTATTTTTTTAAAAGAAGGTTTTAAAAAAAGAAGAAAAAGAACAACCAGTGGTAAAAATAGATGAACAACAAAACAGAGTCCATATTTTCCAGAGTAAACACCTCTATTTGTACCAAGGGGAATAGGAAGAAGTAAAACTTATGTACTCCTACTAAAAATGAGTGAACAAAATTAATTAATATATAAAATAGTAAATCTAAAGAACATTTATATACAAACTGTACTCGCCTACATACATTCACACAAATAAGTATTTAAACTACCTTCTGATCGACATAGAAGTCAATGAGAACCGTCTGATTATTATAACCTCTTTTCTATCTCTGTACCCCTTGAATATGATTTCTTTATACATCTTTTTAAATGGAATATGTTTGGACATTGCTTTAATTCACAGAATGATAAACACAAACCTTTCCTGGTTGTTCGAATACTGGGATTGGCATTACACTCATGATGTAACGATCAGTTACATTTGGGGCTCACAAAGCTGAAAGAGTTATGTCACTGTACAGAACATCTATGTGCCTACACACCATGTGCCATGGGTGCATCTAGCAAGTGTGTGTTTGTTCTGTTCACTCATTCTGTGCATGTGAATGTGTGTGCGTTTGAATCTTTAATGCAGAGCCTAATCTTTATTTAATCACAAACTATTCCAAGTGCTTCCCTGACAGAGACAAGTGGGCAGGGTTTTACAGAAGAATACAGCGGAGTGGATGTTTGGTTGGTGGTGTCGGGTTGCCAGGTTTGGGTGTCCAGAATTGTATTAGTACCCTGCTGGCAGCTGAACGCTTTGATTGGCAACCCACAGTTTCCACGATGACAGAAAAGCTTTCTGAACGGGGCCTAACAAACACGGCAGAGCAAATAGAGTACAGAGCCAACACACACATACAGTACACATGCAGAGCTAATGTTGTTTCCTCTCTTTGTATTAAACACACACTACCTGGATATCAGAACACATTTCATGTCAGTCTACTGCTATAGTCATAAACACCCACACACAACTTTACTTGCAGCCAAAGTGAAGTAAATAACGTTTTCAGTCTTTTTTGCATTAATTCTGCTTTTTATTGAAACTGGGCCCTGCTGGGGTTGTTGTGTTTGTTCACTCCACAGTGGCATTATTGTTCCTCTTCTCTGTTTACTATGGCATTCCAACTCGCTGTGAAGTGGGTGTTACTTCAGGCAAGTTTCCTCCTGCGACGTGGCAACAGCCGGCAAAAAACCCCCACACCTCTGCTAGAATCTTAAAACACACTGTCACGTAATATGTTCAATATTTTATCTGCCTTTATAGAGGTAAAGGCTTTTTCTCTGGCCATCAAGTTTGTGCGTTTGTCTACATGTGTGAAGAAGCTTAGGAGGAGCATTCCAGATTAAAGTGCTATGACTTGTTTCCAGAACACACTCTAAATGTAGATCACATACATTAGCTAATGTGCTAATCGTGCATTAACAAGACTAACATACTTTAATATAAACATAAAACATATATATGGATGTAGTGACCAACTCTGCAATTCCCCTTAGCTCTACTGAGCATTTTGGCATCTTTTTGTTAATCATTTTGGTATTACACAACTTTACTATTTTGGTTCACTCTCATCCCTCTCATCATTTGTAGCCGGTGCATGCAATCCAATCCAATAAACCCACAGTATGCTACCTGCTTTCTCTTCGCCATGACAGCATACTGACAGGTTCTGTCAGAAAAAGCAACAAAGGCGAGTATGAAAGCCTATGACGCTTGCCTATGCAGCAGACCTGATGGCACATTGATTGGTTGATTGACACACATACTGTTCTCATGCTCAGGCGTCACATGTACACACTTTGGAAAAGCAAAATGGCAATCTTGCTGCTATGGACGCTCCTAGCCCCTCACAATGGCTGAATGAACTTAAGCCCCAGAGGTTTCATCAAACATGGCAAGTCTGATTGACTTTGTAGAAACATAGCCGGGGTTTGTTTTTGTTTTTCCTTTTTTGTATAACCCTCAATAACTTCAATAAAAACAATGTTCAAAAAAAATAACTGAACAAAAAAAAAAAAAGAGTTTACCACACATACACACAGCATACATACATACATACTTACATACATACATAAATACATACATACATACATCTTACCCCTTGGCTCACCAGTTGAATCTAAGCTTTTATGGTACTGAGCAACTGTTTATTAATTCAATGAAGTCCCAATAAAAATGACATTGACAGTTAATTTACCATACGATCTAATAATCAATATCCCCATGTGGACAGGAAATAGATAACTGTGTTGTTCTCCGCCACATGTGAGTCTTAATAATAGATCATTATATAATAGGTCCCACTACTGAAATGAGGTCTGATAAAATCAGCAGATGAATCTCAGGTGATAACTAAAACCACCTTATTTTAATTAAACAGTATCATCATCGCTTTCATTCAAATGCAAATTTCACTCCTTAGTATTCTGTCACTGAGAGATTTGCATCTCTCAAACAAAAATGACTATATTATTTTCAAACAGCAAAAGTTTTGATGCACTGAAAACAACAAAAAACAGTTGAATAAATCTGGCTCTTTTATTTGCACCTGCCATAGAGAGTAGAAAAACAGTGACAAAGTGTCACATCAGAGAGTTTCTAAAAAGACACTCTGAGGCCTGGACTGTGATTTGCCACCATCTTTACCAGTTGCTTGAGCCACAAAACCCTAATTTGGGCAAAGGCGTTAAGCAGATGTTGCCAGGTAAAAGTGAAATCACTGCAATATGCATAGACAGATAATAATCAAGGCCATACCTTGTGAAAAAAAATATTGCTGTACTTTGACAGAGAAGTTTTCAATTTAATCTTGTAACTATGAGCCACTGAAACAACTGAATCTCTTGATGTTTCGGCTTTCTTTTTTCAGCTTTTGGCCAAGATGGTGGCCGCCAGATACACATAGCCTACACAGAGTGATAGCATCAGTAAAAGGTCTCTTAGGGGAAACAGAATGGCTTTTAGTTTCCCCTTTAAAAACAGAGTCAGCTTGTCCTTGTTTCCCTGTACTGTACCCATTACGCACGTGTCTGGTGTGTGTGCCTTGATGTGTACGTGTGTGTGTGTGTGTATATGTATGTGAGTGAGAGGATGCTGTCATCTTCATGCAGGATCACGGGATCCTCTCCCTCTATGTCTCTACCGCTGCAGAAATCCTCCCATCTGTCGCTACTAATCAGCAGAAAGCAGCTTGCATGTTCACGGGGTCTAGTGTAATGACATCTCTCTCTCTCTCTCTCTTTCTCTCTCCCTATCTCTCTCTTTCTCACTAACACACACACACACACACACACACACACACACACACACACACACACAGATTACACTGACAATACAGACACAGCAGAGCTGCAACATCACATGGCCTTCTGGCTGTTACTCATACTTGCAAACAATGATGCTTTAATTTTCTTTCTCTGTTTATTACTTTTCAAAGCAAGAGCCCTTTTAAAGCTGCACTTAGCATGATTTTTATATTAAGATAGTGTGGTGTCCAAGATAGGGGGAAAAATACTATGTGTAATTTAAAAGGTGTCTCTCTTAGTGAGAAACCTACACAGAATTGCCACAGACCGTTCTTTGCGCGTTGTTGCATCTTTTATCTCATTATTTTGGTTTTCAACCCTTCCTCCAACCACACAAGGCAGCTTATTCAGGAAAAAGAAGCTCTGATAACCCCCCTGTACAACACCTGCCCGGCAACAAATAGTGCGCCGATAAATTTAGCAACTAGCTAGTGACATTTAGCTGTTGCAGTTCATATGCACGTACGCTTGACAAGTGTAGTTATTTCACACAAAATAGCTAGCTAGTTTGTTTGTTTAAGGTGCTGACAGTCCCCTGAGGCAACTTACCCTAACCTTAACCGTCACAGAAGTTTGTGCGTAAACCTAAGTCAGTAAATATATGCATATTGACTGGCTAACCCTACAGGAAGGCTCCTTTGTTTTGCAACGCAATAGGAAACTGCAGTGAATAATACACCCGCAGAATCAGCGTTTTGCGTAAAATTGCCAGGGTTTTGTCAAAGCATGTGTAGCCTATATGACGCCTGAGATAAGGGCTGGTTACAGAGACAGATATGTCCCTTAGGAGTTGGTGAAGACCAATTAAACCTTAGCTAAAAAGGATAGTAAATATGGAACTTACATTCACCGCGTGGCTAGAAAAACAGCTCTTAATTAATGCTATGTTGTTCCATGTTTGTTAGAATGTAAATAAGCAACTGTTTGCTATATCAAATTTAGATAAAGGCCATAATATGTCAGTGTTGTGTACTCCCAAGTGGCCAAAACCATCTATTAATGCAGCTTTCAAAGTTGTAAACAACTTATTTTCACAATTGAAATCTAGTGCAGCGTGTCTAGTGTGTCTGAATAGTTTAATTTTTTGGTGCATGATCTTTTGGTGAATGTTTGCTTCTGTTACTTCTGTGATTCGAGTGAAGATGCATCATACTAAATCCCTAATTTTATAGTAATGAGGCCAGATGGGGTTTGTGTAGTTTCTGTCAGGCAGCCGTCCTCCGTCATTATAGCCAGTACAAACATGGCACTTCCTTGCAATTTAGTTCAAGTAAAATAAACTGTAGATGTGGATAACTATCTTGTATTTTTTACTCTTGTGATTTATTGGATAAATATTTTTGATGTAACTTACTATCTAGCATAGTGGCCATAACAAAGTATGAATCACTGAAGTAAGTTTTAAAAGCCAGAAATCCCAGCAACTGGCCAAGTGTTTTGCTGAGTCATCAGCATCATCAGCATTGATCAATAGCCCTGTCACCTCACTGCAGATATAATATGGCTATTTTGTGCTACAGTATGGTGCAGAAATAAACCATACTTACTTTTCCATTTGGGTAAGATCTTTTAGATAAAATGTGGGATGTTTTGTGCAACTAGTAATGCTGTAGGTTTACATGAGAGCCTCAAAAATCCCTGCAGCACAATCTAACAATAGCTGCTGTATCACGAGACCTCTGAGGTATTTGCGTGTTGTAGCATAAGGAAGATAAAAATAGTACTTGCTGTCTCTCCCTCTCTCCATCTCCTTGTGCCTATCTATCCAGTGTAACTGCTAATCTCAGGCTCCCAGGGCTCGTTGACAGACACTCTGGACCAATCCGTATCAGTGTTTGACAAGAAAGTGGAGAGAAAAGAGAGAGAAGAAAGGAAAAACAAAGAGACGAGAGTGTGGGGTAGAAACATAGAAAGAAGAAGAGGGAGGCAAAAAAAAGGGGACAGTTAGAAAGAAGTGTAGGGACAGAGTTCAAATCTTCAACACGGTTGAAAACATCCAAATATTTCCAATAGCTACAGTGGAGTCTGAAATGAGCTAAACATTATCAGTGCCTCAGAATCAAAGAGACGCTTGTTTCTAAAGAAGACGGGCAGTTTTTTGACTAAGGAAAGATTGATAAACTCAAAAAACTCACAGCTTACAAATTACAAGTAAAGAAATGTGGCTTGTTAGAAGATACCAACTGTTTCCACCAAGGCCCGCCTCAACTCCACCTTTCTGCACATTTTTGGATTAGCCAGTCAGGCAGTGCCAAGATTGCGATGGGCGGAGCCAACACATTGAACTTTGCAATCACTCTTCAGAGACCTACGGACGTCACAGACACATACGTCCATGTTGTTAGCCTACTGTCATCTATAAATCATCATCATGTTGCATCACCACCTACAGTCATTTTCACATCTATTAAATGCAATTAAATGCAAAGTAGTGTACATCATGCCTTGGACAGAAATTTCTGAGAGCAGTATATAGAGTATAAAATTCACACTCAGACACTTAAATAAAATGTTGGACAGTAATTATAGTTCACTATGTACTGTATGAAATACCTTTTACTCACCTGTTAACAGAGCAAGGCTAACTGTTTCTCCTTGTATCCAGCCTTTGTGCTAAGCTAAGCTAACCAATTGTTTGTTCCAGGTTCATATTTACCATACAGTAATGAGAGGAATATTTCCCAAAATATTGAACTATACCTTTTTGCATTTCAGGAATACTGGCTCTCGTGAATCAAAACCCCTGTTTTCTTTATTTATGTCCTGAGCTCTCAATCACAAGGTGTTTTGTTGATCAATGACGTGACCTTCTCTTTTGTCTCCCCTGTCCTCAGGTCTGTCCTGTGTCCCTGTCATGCCACCACGTCGGGGTTCCTTCTATGTAGAGAGTGGCACAGGCGTGTCAGTTGGCACCGTGTTGGCCTTCTGGTGCAGAGAAGGATACCAGCTCGTCGGCAGCGACAAAATCTACTGCAATGTCAGGAACGGCAAACCACAGTGGAGCAACTACCTTCCTGTCTGTGAAGGTAGGCCAGTTTAAGCAGGTTTATTTGCAAAATCAAGCAGCTTTTCAGCTTCACCGTACAATTACTCATATTCCAAATGAACAATCTTCTTAAATGAGCTTTTTAGTTCACAGCAAAAGCCTCTTTCTCCTGCATTCAGTAGGTACTACTCCATTGCAATGGTTGGACTAGTTCTCATTTCACATGTGTGGTAATGCGTGAAATCCGGATGCAGCTTGCATGTAAAGTGTCGCTGGTGAACTTGTACAGCATCATTTTATGCTGAGGGAACATTTCTAACCTTTCCTCTCAGAGTTCAAACATGTCATGTAAAATCAACATCTTGCTGACTCAAGAGCAGAAATATAGCAGAACTTTTACCGCATGTAAATATAATATTTGTCTCCAGCATCAGAGTATCAAAAATTCAAGTTCCACAGCAGGTAGTCAACAACAAGACAACATTTTGCAGGCCACTACTGAAAACTGACTGACATTTTCTGAGGATCTGTTAAAATAAATCTTGCATCTAAAATGTAATTCTTACCCCGCAGCGATCCCCAGACCTGAGGACCGTGGTCTGAGAGTGGCTGTGTTGGCTTCAGTGGTGAGTGGCATTGTCATCCTCGCCATGTCCTTGTCCTTCCTTGTCTGCTGTCTGCAGGAACGAACCAGTCGGGACCGAGCCAAGAAGGAGGGACGGAGCAGGTAGGACTGGAGAGAGGGCTGCTTAAAGTAATTCTCAATATAACCCCCGTAGTTGAATCACTCTGTTACATCAAATCTTTGGCTGATCTCAAAATTTATCTCCCATACGTTGGGACTACTGAGCTAATGAAAGTTATTTCTTCCTTTAGGCGCAGAGAGAAGCGCTCGACCCGTCGCAGCGAGTGTTGGCTGGAGAGAGAAGAGGGTGACTGGGAAGCTTTCCCTCCACCTAAGATCTTCCATCTCTCCCAGAGGATGAACCCCCGTCTGGCTCCCGACAGCCCCCTCTACCTGACTGGAGGACTCAGTGGATATGAGAACAGAGGATACCAGAGGTAAACCGGCAAGACTCGCATCACAGACAACCAAATACATCATAAAGGTTTGTGTTGAGAACGCAGTAGGAAGAGAAGTAATTCAAGGAATAATATCTAAATAATAATTAATAATGTGATTTCCATTTTGCTCATCACCAATATCCAAGTCAGTTGACCAAGTTTCAAGGGGAAAAAAGTGCAATAGCAAGTATTGGCTGTGTAACCAAAGCCTGGTGATCTCAGGAGTCCGAAGAAGCAATCGTTGCTTACAAAATGACACAGTAAACTGTAGTACACACATCATGTGAGTGTTCCATAACCAGATCCAAAACTTTGCCCAAATACTAACTTTAACAACTCCAATAACTTAAGTTCTTTTCTATACAAGTTTTAACTTTGAGCTGATGGTCTGTGCTTGTTGTTCTCTTTCATTCAGGAGTCAAGAGAGTTTGCTGAAGGCCTCCATGCCCGGACTCTACCGCTCCGAGTCGCAGCTTTACCCACACGTCGTCCTGCAGAGGGTCCCGACTCCAACAGCACCTTCCGCCCCTTCAGCTCCATCCGCCCCTCTCTACCTCCACCTCCCCTCCTCCTCCTCCGCTGCCTCCTCACCAGCCCACACAACCACCCATAGCCTGCCTCACATCATGGCACAGTATCCTACCCCGACGTACCCGCCCAACCCCAACACAGCTGTGCCCGCCTACCCCCACCCGACACCGGCGCCTATCTACCCCAACCCCAACCCGACTCCACAGCGCCCATGGCAGTAGCTGTGTCGTTCACCTTCCACATTCACAGGTTGGCTGTGCCGTTCCTGCTGAAGATGTCGACGGGCCGCGCAGAGCGACAGCGTCACCGGCACACTTGGGAGGCACATGAAGTCTTCTCCTCCTCCTAACGCCTGTATTCTCCCACAGAAAGCTGTTCCAAAGCAGACACACAAAAAAAAACAACTGTGTAGAAGCTCACCCTTTTGCCGCATGCTTGCTGAACTTCTCCTGCGTTTTGGACTCAACAAGAACTGAACACACTAGATTTTTTCCCCTTAATTGTTTCTGAACTGCTGCTGCACTCGCTGCAAGAGGAGTTCTTTGGAGAAAGCTTCAAGCAGCCACTCGACAAGGGAACAGAGGAAGTTTTGTACAAATTTGATTCAACCTACAATGAAGGATCTTAAAGGACTTCAACTATGGCCGCCACGGTTTAGGCAGCTCAAATCTGTCAGCAGATTTGTTTATTGTTAATAAAAAGGATCCCTATCAGCCTTCCTGAGGTCCACTTAATCTAATTTAAACAGAATTAACATAAACATCTGAAATATCACGTGTGATGTAATGAAACGTTTTAGGTCACTTTAGAGCTCTTATTAATATGTCCCGGTATTTTCCTGTGTGGAGAAAATAGACTGACGATAGAGCCTTATGGGTAGCAAATACACTGTGATTAAAATGCCGCTGTTGCTGCAACCACTGAACGCAGACAATGTTTGTGCTGTTTTTAGAGTTAATGATACAGTGATGCTTGAAATTGATCCTCTCTCTCTCTCACCAAACTAAATGTAATTATTTTTTTCCTGTCTCCGTCTGTTTGTTTTTCTCTGTCTGTACTGCAGAAACTCATTCTGTCACATAATTATTTATGACAAGAGGGTGTTTTCGTGTTCGGCAATTTGACTGGTAAAGTGTGCTGGCAAATTCAGTCGGGGTCCCTACTGAATTTAGGAACATGTAGAATATACATGACTACAATACTGACTGGAAATCAGGCCTGGTTGAATAATAAATGCAAATAATTACAACTTGAAATAATTAAAGTCTGGTTTGAGCCCTAGATTGGGTCAGACAGTATGTTGTTAACCACGCAAAACCTCTTGTGTGATGTAAGTAAGGTTTTCTGTGTAAGTTATCGCATAACATATTGACATACAGACTGCAGTTGCTCTGGAAACTGCACAGAAATGCTCTAATATGTAAAGTTTGAGCAGGAAGATGGACAAACTCCTGAAGAACACTGATGACCTATAAATTCTGATTCACTTGAAATCTCTAAACCTTAGCTGCAGTTGTGCAGTACATGAAATGTGGAAACTGCTCCTAATTTCATGATAAAATGAATTATCAACCTTAAAGCTTTATAATTCCTTTGATCTATCTACATGCATTTTAATCATAAACTCTACACAAGAGCCCCTTTATTGTTCCTTTAGGTAGTTTACACTCGAGCTGCGGGGCTGTCTTCATTTTTAATTGAAAGACTCAGTAGATACACTAACAAATCTGCACTTTACATTTTTTTAATAGGGGGAATTTAAACGGCTTGGACTAGAAAGCCCTGAATATTTGTCTTACTGTAAACTGTTTGTTGTATAACAATAAGACTGCCATACAAGCTAAATAAAAAGACCTTTGTTTAGTTGAACACTTCACGGTTCAGCATGTGTTTCTGCTAGTTTCATAGTTTGCTCCTCAGTTCCTCTCTTCAGCCACACTATCTCATTGTTCTCTGCCCCTGTCTCTAGCTCCCCAGGCCTGCTATCCTCATGCTGCCCACCAGACACCCTGACTTTTTCTCTTTCACCTGACTGCCATGTCCAACTACTGCCACACCTGGGCCGAGTTCAGCCCAGACAAAATGTAGCATTTATTTAAATGGAACCAGTGGGGCATTGAACACCCACCAACCGAGAGAAAACATACTTCAAGTCCTGATGAGCACCGTACTGTTGCATGTTTCGAGGAAATATGGCTTCATCTGGCTCCACCGGTTTACCACCTTGTCTCCAGCCTCTAGTCCTGCTGATCTGTTGCCGGCCTGTAGTCTCGCACTCCAGCCACCAGACTCCGGTCCTGATCTGCAGCCACGTCACCAACCTCCAGAGGGGTTCTGCTTTCATCACAGGCCTCCGGAGAGATCCCGCCATTGCTGCCCTTTAGCTCTGCCTCCTAGTTGCACTCCAGACCTGCTCATGTCATTGCCCAGCTACTAGGCTGTAAGCCTGAGCTCTTCTGCACCAGCCCTGTTCTTCAGTTCCCAAGCCTCTTGCTCTTTGTCACCAGTACCAGAACCTGCCTGTCTCCCTATCTGTACCTACCTGCCGACAGACACCTGCCTGTAAGCTCATTTATGTAAATAAATCATTGAACTGCACCAGTCTGCCTGACAGCTGTTCTGATAGAAGACAAGGAGGAAGATCGACAAAGGAAAGAAGGAAATAGATGAACAGAAAAATACTGCAGATGAGAGACCTAATTCATCAGTACTGACAGTTGTAAATGAGGAGATGACCTAATTTTTCTGCAGCGCGACACTGACACATGAGGAAGATGAAGAGTGGTTTGTCTGTTTACACTGGACTTCAGTTTCAGAAAAGGGAATCTCAGCTGGTGATTAAATGCAAAAGTCTCCCTTACACCCACAGAAAACATATTTCATTTGTTTCTATATATATTGTTTTTATAAATACTCATGCAAAATCAATTTCCCATGATGTTCTATTTTGAAATCAGTAAAACATTAAACAGAAAAGAGATAAGCTCATAAGTTCAGCCTATGTAAAATTTGAAAGCTTAATACCATGACTGACTTAAAGCGTCAGTTCACCCAGATAACAACAAAAACCATATTTTGTCACTTACTTGTAATAGTAGCCACGCATGGGTTTGGTTTATTTTTCCAGCATTCGAGATATTAACGTATACCCCAAAACAAAGGAGGTAAACAGCATTTCATTTGCAGAGCTCACAGCTTTTTAAAAAATGACTGTTAAAGAACAGCAACATCTCTTTCCAGAAATAGTCACCCCGTTACTCTAATTACTGCACTTATTACACCTTTGAGGTACAAATGAGGCACCGAGAGCACAGAACAAAACAGACATCTGGTGAAAGTCTGAAAATACCTTCAAAACTCAGCAGGGATGCTCCACAGTGTTGACGCATCTCGATGTGCACAAAGCCAATTGTACTTCCAAAAATAATCATCTCAATGTGTGCATGAGCCTAATGCAACACAAAAAGAAACAGAAACAATTGTCTGAGTAAGCTGTCCACTCTCTCAATTTCACCTTCTCATTTGTAACCATTGAGATACACTTACAGGGGGTCAAGGGAAAACATTGATAATCCCTCTTTGACTTGGCAGGATTCATTTAGGGATGACCAATCCACTCTGAGGTGTTTTATTTAATGTTATTCCACAGTTAGTGTCAGCTGGGCTATCCGACCAAGTTATGGTAGTTAGGTGTGGCATATCAAGATGCCGATCAGACAGCATGGGTATTGCACAGGTGTGCCTTAGGCTGAGCACAATAAAAGGCCACATGAAAATGTGTAGCTTACACTGGTAGCCCAACACCCTCCAGGGCTACCAGTGTATATATTATGGCCCTGGAGAGTGTCCAAGCTTGAATTAAACCTAACCCTGTGTCTAAACCTTTGTCTTTCAGGTTCTAGGTATGAATATTGTTGCAATAGATCTTATCTACCTGTCTATAGTGCCTGCCAGGTATTGGTCACAAAGCTCATAATTCTAGTCTCACAAGTCAATAAAACCCTACAGGCTTAGTCTGACCAATCAAAGGATTGTGCGTTAAATTCCTGCTTTTCTTAATATCCTCTTCTACAAAGATGTTATGAAGAGATTCAGGGGAATCCAATCACACATTTCCCCATGGCTATTTCAAAAGTTCTGAAATAGCCGAAGAGAAATGTGTATGTATGTACGTCAAATGGATTCCCCTGAATGAGAAGCGAATGAATTTCCTCTACCTGGGAATGATGAGGAAATGAAAAGTCCATAGGTTGATGGATGTGGACCAATCGCCGGGACGCACACAGTCCAGCACATGCTTGATGTGAGCATGTGACAAGGTCTCTTGGTAAGAACTCTGTTGAAGAGGATCACAAAAAAAAGATAAAAAATAAGAAGCCTACAACACAGCCCTATCTTTCTTTTATAGATTTGCTTAAAAAATATACTTCCATGTTCTAATCTTGTTTTGTTGCCTATATTTTCTTCTGTTTGTAATACAAGAGGTATATCAAAATAAGCATGACTCTTCATATTTATTACAGTGTGATAGCAATATGGATGGACAGCCATGTTTCTGATAATGAGGACACATTTAGTATCTAACAATTTATAAGATTCCAATTTCCTGAATGTTTGACTTATTCTGCATTTTGTAAAGAAATGATTTGCATAATCAAAGGCTTACTTTGAACAATGCATAAATGAAACAAGGATTAGGTTGAACTTTCAGAGCACTGTACTATAGGCAGGGCAGCAAATGCTGAATAAAACCTCTTAGTTATGAGTTGCATCATTTTATTTACAGGCTACATCCCCTCTACTTTGTTTGCCCCTCTTTATCTCTTGTTTCAATGAGGAAGTTAACTCTACATTTCCCTCCAATTCTGTCTTTTTAAAAATGAAACTGAAGTATAAATGTTAATCAGCAAATGATAAGTTACGCAAGAGAGTCCTGCCTTTTGCAAAAAATAACAGCTACTCGCTATGATACGACAAAATAAAATCCAAACCATTTATGAAAAAATTGTTTTACTCGCAAAGACTTTAACCTCCATTCCTTGTTACAGCAGATACATCAACGACAATTTGCACACACACAGATCAGACATTTTGGCTTTTGATAGAAGGGCATGTTCAATATGCTTGTGTCCATATCAAATGGCACCGATGCAAACAGCAAATATTGTCCAGTACCAATAGTTTTGCTTTTAAAGCCAAAGACAGCGCATAACAGTTGATTTACAATTGAACCTTGTCAGAAACATGTGTTCAAGGCAACACAATCACATTATGCTTTCAAGCTTAGAGGAACCAGTGATATCACCACAGTTTAGATGTGCTGTATGAAGGCCAGTCACTGAGTTTAAAAGTAAAATCCACCCTCACATACTCTAACACTGTTGATCTGAGTCTACTGTACATTTCAACTCACAGTCCCTCCGTCTGGCAGCCCCAGATGACTGCCATTAACTGTTAATTTTAAAGTTATGTCATAAGAAATTAAACAGCTTGATAATGTGATAACTCATGATTGTGGCGCCCTTTGCTCAGACCTCAACCTGTCTTGTGGCTGCATCGCATTCTGGCCTGTTTTTGCCTGACGAGGATGTTATAATTGGTCCATCCGCCCTGCCTCTCCACTGATAAGTTTTCATTTTGATCTTTGATTTTGGAATCGACACCAAGTCCTGTGATGATAACTGTAAATGTTGTTAAAACACCAAATTGTGTTTTGCTATTAAACTCTATAGTAGTTGCTGGGATTATAATAATGTGGCCGGCTTTTCCTGGTACAAAAGTTTAAAAAAGCCACCAAACAACTAAATTGATCCAGAAAAGATGTTTTTTAAACAATGTTGAGATGCTTTAAGGTGGAGTTTTCTTTTACAATACACTGTTGTGGTAGTGGGACATTCAGAAATAGACAAAAAGTAACATTACTGTCTCCCTAGCAATACAAATATTATGGCAAACTGCTTGCAGTGGTAGGCAGTTCCAATAATTGTTTGGGTGCGAGAGAAAGGGTAAGGGGTATATAAGACATGGAATAACAGTATTAAAATCTGTCCCAGAAATGTTGGCTTGTCCCTTGTTAACCTTCTATATTTTCCCAGGAGTTCAGTCAGTGTAAGGCAGATTACCTTCACAGAACTGTCTGGAATACAGTAAATTTTATGATATGTGAACACACAGGATAGGCATACTAGGGCTCAGTCATTCAGTGCACATTCAATATGAAAACATACATTTTACAAACTTTACAGTCACATTCCTCTGCTAAAGCAGAAGATTGCAGCAGAAAGTTGAGGCATCTACATATCAGCATGATTTGTGACATCACAACTGGTAGCCAATTATGGTCCAATATGAAAATGACACAAGGGCACAGTGAGGAGAGAGAAACCTGACTGAAAAAAAGGTTTATGTCGTTAAACTTTTGAAATTAGGATGTCTTATTAAGATTCAGTTTCCTTCTACATACTGAGGACCTGTAAAGACAGAATTGGGTTATATCTGTGTAGGTTTTGCTAAAAAGCTGAATGTAGAGCCTTTTTCCTTGCCAACTGCTTATCCTGGCACACAAGAGTTCATATTCAAGTATTTATTTGATTAAAAACACACCCAAAGTAAAGATTTCTCCATGAAACACTTTTCCTTGGTAGTTTTTGTTAGCATTAGAACTCATTGCTAATAGCTGGTAAAAGCTAGCTGACAAAATTAGCCATTGCGTGTTGGTGGTTGAAGTATAATAATTGCTTAATAATCATTTTTGAACGTGCACATACCCAGCTGTTTTAGACTAAAGCAGGCTTCTGTTGTGATCATGATAAATCTGCGCCAGTCAAAATGTATGACAGTTGTTTGGCCCGTTCAGTAAATGTTCTACATGATGGTTACAGGCGCAAAACCCAACATGCTTTCCAAATACTGTGTCAACATAAAAACATGATTAGGATCATCTGGACTTTTTTTAAATGATACAGTACATGTGGTTTGTTTGTCTGGGCTACCTAAAACCTTCCAAATAGAGTGTAACTTGACCAGTAGTCATGGTGGGTGTGGCGGAAGGCCTGAGGCATTTTTTTATATCTGCATAATCAATCAGTCTGCAATTCTTCATGAAGGGGAGAAGGGCCTCTTTTAGCCTTCTTCAGTACTTACTTATATAAATAGTACTCAGAGTATTTTTAAACATGACTTACAATGGGGTATTTCAAAGAGTTCAAAATAAAAACTGGAACAATCAGATCATGTTATGAAAAACAGCAGCACTGCACATGGCAGGAGTCTGGTTCTCCTCCAGACCTTCGTTTCTTATTGGGAGTAAGCAGAGAACGTAGATTGATCGTCCGCTGTGGAAAGTCTGGGTTTTAGCCTCTCTGTGGATGCTGAAGTGTCAGTGAGGAAGCCCCTGAATTACCACAGACTCCGGAGACACTTGAATCTCACTTTCGTTCATGCGAGAGCCGGGGGGGGGCCAACAAGGTAAACAGTCATTTTTATTCCTATTAACTTCTACTTGTTAGGCTTCCTCGAGTACGACATGTTGCTGCCTTTGCTAAAAGTCCAGTAGGTTCAATTGTGCAAAGCCAGATCAGTCGATCACAAAATGAACAACTGAACTCCCAAGTTCTCGGCAAACGTCGGAGAAAAAAAATGGCATATTGTGAGAGGGGCTGAAAGTCTGTGCGTCCTCTAGAAAGGCCAGTGTAAGTCCTCAAAGTCCCCTGATTGACCCATGTTTACGTCCGTCTCCAGCAAACTCATGATGACCGCCATGGCTGCCTCGTCATTGCTGAAGCTGCTCAGCCCTGGCATGTCCAAGTCCAGCTGGGATGGCTCACCTGAGAAAAAGAGCATAGATAACAAGACTTTAAGACAAGACTTTTTTTTAACTCTGATGTTGTGCCTTTTACTATTTGGTGATTATTTGTTTAAGATCATTTTCCCCTCATAATAACTTCTACTTCAGTTGCTACAAAAAAAAAAAGGTCCAACCGCATAACTCATGTCTGGGGAGACCAGGTTTGTGAGAATACAGTTCAAGTGCAATTTTCTGCCACAAAATAAGAAAAGCAGATAGCTTTACTTTCACGGTAAATTTAAAGTTTCCACTGACGATGAGAAGGTAACTGTAAATGTAACTTCTGTGAAAAATTGTGCTAATAGTGAAATAAAATCCAATCTGCAAGAAAGACATACATAAAGAGTAATGTCTAAGTCCTACTGGGCAAATATAACTTTCTTCACAATTTTCTAATAGCAAGGTTTGAAGAAAGTACAGGAGGATTCCACTGAATGCTAAATTATACATTAGCCGGCTGCCACTACAAACTAGCTTGTTGTATAGGTTGATATTGTATTTGTTACCAACTTACAATCCTACCCCCCTGGTGACATTCATGAAAAATATTAATTTGAGGCCTCAAATTAAAAATTCGTGGCCACAAATTATTATTTTGAGGCCACAAATAATAATTTTGAGGC
>JAPMOB010215773.1:0-22336 GCA_029875015.1 Lepomis gibbosus | reverse complement strand
GCGTTGTCCTGTTGAAAGACCCAGTCATTACCGCACAGACGGGGGCCCTCAGTCAAGAGGGATGCCCGCTGCAACATGTCACCATAGCCAGTCGCTGTTTGACGCCCCTGGACAACCTGAAGCTCCATTTTCCCATTGAAGGAAAAAGCACCCCATGATGGAGCCTCCTCCACTGTGCCACGTAGAAAACATCTCGGGTGGGATCTCCTTGTCATGCCAGTAACGTTGGAAGCCATCAGGACCGTCCAGGTTAAATTTTTTCTCATCAGAGAATAAAACTTTCTTCCACCTTTCAATGTCCCATGTTTGGTGCTCCCTTGCAAATTCCAAACGGGCAAGTTTGTGGCACGGGAGGAGACGTGGCCTTTGAAGACATTTTTTGTTCTTGAAGCCCTTCTCTCGCAGATGACGTCTTATGGTTATTGATCTACAGTCAGCATCAGTAAGTGCCTTAATTTGGGTCATAACAGTGTGACTGCCTGAAGATCAATGACACGAAAGCCATATTTTTGTGTGATTTTACATTTTTATGCCTATGGTCTTAAACTTTTGATCATCTGATGATCCTGCGTGTTCTCCTGATCTATATACATATATATACATACACACACACACATATATATATATATATATATATATATATATATATATGTGTGTGTGTGTGTGAAACATATATGATGTGAAAATGGGGCATCTAATTTGTTTTTGTCTGTAGAAATAAGTTCTACATAATGTAGTTATATTGGTTTATTGGTTTTGAATGTGCCTGAATGTCACAGTTTAATTTAAAACTGGGAGGTAATTTGAGGATGTAACCAAAGATTTAAACAACATCTGATCACATTTTATGCAGTGTTGCTCTCAGTGTAAATACAACATTCTTATCAATGTGCATACGTATAAAATATCAGGTGAAAATGATCCAAAGTGCAGCATCAAAGCACTCAGTCTAACCACAGCATGAAGCATACACATGGCTGAAACTCAGGCTCAGGGTGTGACAGTTTATTAGCTGCTGATATTAAATCACAAGAACAGGAAATAAAGCAGATGGACAATGACAGGTGCCAGTTTTCATTTTGGGAAGAAAGAGACAATGGATTTATACCCATCTGTTGAACTTGCATTCTTAATTAAAAGCGATAATGACCACAATGCGGTTACATTGCATCTGTACACTATGTGGATACAGGATAGTGTACATATAGTATATTCTGCCAGTTATATGGGCTTTTGAACATCTTGATTTTTGTCTGTTGTAGTATTTTGGTGAAATAGGCCATTTGCATCTTTTTCTTTACTCCTGCATTCATGCCACATTCTTATTTTTTGGTGCCATTATTTGAGCAGACACACATTTCCAAACATTTATTGGATTGTTTGTCCTGTGTTAATGTACCATGGACATTTTAGATGTCATATATTAACATATAGCATATATTATGCACATTTTCCTGAAAACAATCTCATCCAAAGACGTTTTATTACTTATCTGATAAACTGAAAACAGGTTGATCACCCATCTTCAGGTGATGTAAGTCTGCTTGATAGTGTATTCTACTGCACATGTGAAGAAGTGAAAACAGTGTGGTGGCACTGTCTTAGCCCAATCAGCAACTCTGAGCACACAGCAGCTTCTTCAGGGTGCCATGGTAACACACGACACTTCGGTCATGTCCGGTTTGTCAAAGAGGCCCTTTATATTAGTGAGTACACTGGTTATTCAGAAATCCCAGCACACACACACATACACACAGCATGTATTGTACGCTTTCTTTCCACCCACACATCACTGTGATCAAATTGTCACAGGGGCCCGATGACAAAGACAACGTGACAGTATGTGATTTATTGTGTCAGAAAAGAAAGTAAAAGAGGGTAATTGAGGGGTAAGTGGAGGAAACAAAGTTTGTCGGTGTCAGCGTAACTTTGTCTGCCATCACAAGACTATGATGAATTTATTCATGTGTGGGTGACGCTGCCAAAGTCAAGGACAAACACTATATAATTACCCCATAAATTTAGGATGTGATTAATTCCAAATTCCAGCTATTTAATTAAAATATGCAAATAGACAGCCATCGTCGCAACATGTGACACGCTTACCAGAGTAACAAAGTTTGATGGGAGTTCAGTCACTCCCTAACATTAGCTGCCTAAAAAAGAGCCACGGATCACACACATATACACTCACACACTACATCTGTCTCCATTGCACATTTGCGCCATTGCGCATCACTGATTTACTGAGCACATCTGAATCTAACAGTGGTGACTCAAGCAAGCTGACTCCTTCAAAGCAAAAGAAGAGTTGGAGAGCCATTACAGATATAATTGGATTTCATTTCAACCATGTGAGTGGAAAAAAGACTTGTCACCACCCTGGAGAAAATGGAGCCAAAATACAATCATTGTATTTACTGCACTGCATAGAGGGGGTGTATGTTGGTGTATATGTACATATAGATGTGTGTTTCACCATTTGAGAGAAAAGAGAGAAATGGGTTTCCCTGATGCTCTTTATAGTGACGCATCAGAGAAGGACAAACTGAAGACAGTAAATGCAGGACAGGAGGGAACCACAGCTTCCACCATGCCTCTCCACTTTTGGAAATAGGCCTCACAAATTGTATGTCGTGTCTGTCACTGCTGCGCAGCAAAAATGTCCATCTTGATAAGACCTTCAGTCTATGGAGCCCCAAAACTGACAAAAAAATACACATACTTTAGACAGATATGCACTTAAAGCTGGTGTAGGTTACAACTAACATATATAGCATAAGCTTGCCAGCTAAAATGCTTTATGTACTGTTACAAGAATGTAAAGAGGTATGCTGCATTCACGTAATATCAGTAGAATAGGTGGAACAGGAAAACCTCCATTATTTTGACTTGGGAGTGTTCATGCATTATTTGAAGATGGTTACCCACTGCTAGCCTTGTAGCCACATCAGATAGAGCCTAAATTAGCTACTTCTGTTGCTATATGCCCGAACTGCCTTGTTCAACTGCTCTGGGCAACCAAAACAGAGTCAAAAGCTTTTTTTGTAAAAATCTCCATGAAAGCAGCAGTGTATGTGAGTGAGCAGTGGGGCTACATCTCTGATTTCACAACTCTACTGTGTTGTCCCATTATAGCGTGAGCACACTCACGCCTAAGGACAATTTAGGGTCACCAATCAACCTAGGCCACATGTCTTTGGATGGTGGAAGGAAACTGGAGCACCTTTGCAGACATGGGGAGAAAATGCAAACTCCGCACAGAAAGGCTGGGTCAACCGGGATTTGAACCCACAACCTTCTTGCTATGAGGCCACAGCCCTATACACCAAACCACTGTGTCACCCCCTATTAGTTCAATAGAACTTTTAAAAAATGACTTTTGTTAAAGCAAGTAAAGTAAATGTGGAGTAAAGTGGAAATCATTGCACTTGTTTTCAATGCAAAATACAATGGCTTAGAAATATTTTGTGACTATCTTGGCAACAGTGCAATAGTTTTTTAAACAGTTGAACAAGCTTTGTAAACAATGTCAGAATTCCTCATTTCTTGCCATATATGCTCACTGTTTTTTTTAAGGGAAACAAGATATTAAGACTCAATCCTAGATAAATGACAAGCTGAGATAGGTATATTTTACAGCGTGGCACCCAGATGCCACGCCGGCCTTTTTGAAACGTGTTGGAAAAGTGGAGCTCCGCACTCGGAGTCGAAGCGAGGGAGGAGGGAGGAGGGGAGTATTTGATTTTCCATCAAGCGCATCCAAATACATTCAGACCTCCCCTTCACAGCCCTGACAGGCACTCCTACATACACATCTTCCCATCATCACACTCCTGTGCACATGCAGACAGATGGGTGCATCTGCTGCACACCTCTCTGTGTCTAACTGACATATATTTAACCACCCACACGTACTTTACATGACATACACGCACGCAGGATGCAAATTGAGGCCCACTGACACACAGGTAGGCTTTCCTCTCACTGTTCCACGTGTGCAGGGCTGTCCCAAGATATTCACCAGAGATTTGGGGAGTTTAACTGTTGCAAGGTTCACCACGTCATTTCACCAAGATGTTGACTATGGATTATTTATTTTAGGCTACTTTGGACAAACACACACCATGACAGAGCCTGGTTCTCTGATATCTGGTTTCCCTCTCCTCCCATCATATCCTCATCTCCCTTACATGTGCCAACCTTTTGTTTAGAGTTTTTATCTGGCAAAATATATGGAGCCTGACAATACACAGGAATGATAATAAGGCTCCTTTTCTGATATTTTGAGGCTCTGACCCAGTTTTGATTTGTACCATGGGGGGCGTTACTGTGATACATGCAGTAGAACACAGCTCTAAATCCTAATAAACAGCGAATCCACTCTTTAATTACACCATAAACTTTGCCAGTGCAAAAAAAGTGATAGTTTGATGGTGGATAGCTGAATTTTATTTTAAGCCGGGCCAGCCAAGTATGATACTTGCAACCTACTTGGGAATTTAAACAATTGCGTTTGTCTGAGGAATCAGCCAGATTGACAGAGATACTGTGAGTTGAGTGTCTTTGAAGGAGGAGGAGAGAAACAGGATCTGAGGGAAGCAGTGAGTGACAGAAGGAGAGGCAAAGGTAGAAGGCGATGAGAATAAAATGAAAAATAGATACAGAAAGAGCCAGATGGAGGTTTGAATATTCTGCTAACTGCTATAACTCCAAACGTACTGTAGCGTGACGTGCGGCTGTCGCTGTAACCCGCCCGATGAAGAATGAGGCAGATACATAATGGTGTAGGAGAAGAACTCAAATGTCAGTCGGTAATGGGCAGCCTGTTATATTAATCACAGTCAGGGGCCTCCTTAAGACTCCAACATCCTTGGGGAGGAGTGTCATAAAAAATAACGCAGTAAAGAGAACTGTGTAGCAATGCAGCATAAAAAATGCCCTCCATCTGCAGTGACTCAGCCAGTGAATCCAAGGTAAAGAGGAATATATTTGCCCTCTCTCTTTCTCATCTCGGTGCTATTTTTCTGTGTCTCTCCGTCTCGCCCTCCACACATGCCTCACTTCATAGATTCATCCAAACACACACACACACACACACACACGCAGACTTTGAGAAAAAAGAAGGAAAGACGGAAAGGGAGACACTTGCTTCAGCACACTATCAAGGCCTGCTTACATTCATCAGGTCCTGTGTACATATGATTTTAGTCATTATCCTCAAATATACTTATGAATTCATACATGCTTGCTCAAACAATCACCACTGTCTTTCCTTTTCTAAATCAAACAGCAGATGCAGGCATTTTCTTCATCTACCCCCTCCAGTTGGCTAATCAGTTAATTCTACATTCCCTGGGTGAGACAGACAATGAGGACGAGGGGCTTCAACGTTAAAACCCACCGCTATTGGATCTACATGGTGAGACTGTCTATTGTTACGGGGCATTCTAATGTAAATAGGTGGTGTAAACAACAATCACTACACGCTACTGTCCTAGATAGATACTACTGTGCACTGCAACACAATTACTGTAAGCACAAAGACATATTTATGCACGACTGGGTGCACTCACATTCATACTTAGCAGTAGACCGTAGTGAGGCAGAGGACAGCACATGCATAGACAAGCATGAGCTCTCATTTGGATGAAGTCCACAATGAGGAGTAGGGTCACTGTATGTCATTCAGTCCTCTTTTGATGCTGCAATACATGTCCTGAACCATTTGTAGAAGGATATAGGACAGTATTTCCACAATAAAAGCGTTCCCCTCTGGAGAGGATGTAAAACTTTGCAAAAATGTTCACTGAAGGTGTGCAAATAAATCCTGGTATTTATGAAACCACTCAAATTTGATGAGCAGTGAATGGAAGCGTGTCATCACTTCTTCCTCTTTGCACATGTTTATTCCCAGAATGTATTGCCTTTGCATGACTGCACCCTGTGATAAGCCGTGATAAGGTTGCTGATTTTTTGCTTTTCAAATCGATGCACCTGTAATCCGAGGAGGGACTCCTTGTTTCCCGGCTCATGTCACATTTAAAATCTATGCATAAAAGTAGGGATTTTCTTTTTCTCAGACCTCTTTTAAAGATGCCATAGGCTGCATATTCATATGCACATTAGTGTCCTGGTTTTTAATCTGATCCTGTTTTTGATCATATTCATGAGCATAGAGCAACGTTATCCAGGTTTCCGATTATCTGTATCTGTTCAGGTGTGTTACTGTCAGTCATTCCTGTACTGACTGAGTCACTTCAGCAGCTGAGGATGAGCCCAGTAAGGTTTCCAACTTTCTAATCTTTAGTGCCTTCATCTGATCACCAGTAGCAGTGATAATACAGTCTATCATCCACTATCAGACACACACTTTCATTTCAGCATGTGGACTATCATTGCATCATTTATGATCATATTATTTGTTCCCCTGACTGACTCTTACATAACTTGCACCTGCATACAAGGCAGAAATGTGTAGCATACAGGCCTTTTTTCACAGCAGACGTTTTGACTTGTCATGCGCCACATTCACGTCATATTTTGTAATATATGTAAATATGAACAGCTGAGCGAGACAAAAAAAACTGTTCATCCAGCCTACAAGTGGTAAGATATCAGGAATTCAGGACTGAATCAGGACAGCAATGATATTCACAGCTGGATGAAAAGAACTACAGAACTAGTCAACAAACCTGCAGCAAAATGGTCACAAAGCCACAATCGCAGGCAGTTACACCTAAATAAAATTCAATAATAACAGTAAGAATTACAGATGCTTCAGTTGATTTTAAAGAAGCTGTACACTATTTGCATCTGGGGTTACTTGTTAAAGAACAGCTCCAAATTTGTAACACAGCGATAGTAGCGAATTTAAGGTTAACAGTGGTGTTCCCATCTTGGAATAATGCCGCCTCCCTAGTCAGAATTTCATGTGGTTATGCTATTCTTCCCATTCTGCAGACATTGCGTAAATACAGTAATAATAGGAAAAGCGCAGGTGTTACTAATAACATTAACAATGGCTCCGGTCTATTCAAGTGTCCCAGTAAGCCATGACAGTGTGACAGTCATTAATTTGATTATTTATTCCTGTATTCCTTCCTGCTTCTTCCTGTGAAAAAGGCCTATTCTAGTCTCTCAAAACCTAACATGGATTAGCGAAAAGATCCCCATCTCAACTGAGAAAACTGTGTTCGCTGATGAAAAAGGGGTGATATGGTTGAAAGCTCTGTAAAAAAGCTATAGTGAACCTTAAGTTGGGTTAGTTTTGATAGGCTAAACTTGGTTAAAACATGACAAACTGTCATTTGCATTTAAATTAATATGTTTCAGGATTAAGCAGGTCTTAAATACACATTGACTTGGCTTGTTTGATAGTGTATACTGTATGCAAAACTCATGCACATGCAGTAAATGCTTTGCTAATGCAAATAATCCAATACTAGAATAAATTATATTTCCCTTTCACTTACATTGTGACACCCTTCCTGAAAGAAAAAATAAATCCACTGTCTCGCACTCATAAAAAGTCAGAGACACAGAGAGCATGACAGCTTCTGCTGTGGCCTCACTCATCCGTGGCCTGCTCCGATGCAGATGTGCTCTCTAGCTCGTTAACCTCGACCAATGGGAGTTGCCCACGCGCAGCTGTGCAGCCGACATGCCGCTCTGCCTCACCAGACTGCGGTGCTGGCACGAGGAAACCCACTGGCACCACATCAACACATAGTCACACACCTGGACACATGTACATACACATACAGTACACAGGCTAGTGCGCACACGCACACACATGACTGGAGAGTGCTCAGACATGACTGTGTTTTTAAACAGGACCCACCTCTGCTCAGAGTCAGAGCATCACGCTGCACAGTGTGCTGGCATGTATTACATGCAGTCACCTTGTTCAAGGCCAGAAATAAATAGGTAATTTATTGACAGGGAAGGGTTTCCTGACTACATTCAATTACACTTTGCAAGGGGCTTGTGCAAATTTATATCTATCCCTATAATATTCACAGCGGCTCTGCATCCTGCAGGGCTGCAACTACTACTACCACTTGCTTTACCGTAACCATAGCAACTACTTGGGGCTACCAGGGCTTTAAGGGGAGGGAGGTCAAGGGTTGAGTTCTGCTCAGCTGAGAAATCAAATCTGCTCTTTGCCTAGACAGCAGCTCTGAAGATTGATGTCCAGCAGGAGAGGAGTCTGCAGAGCAAGTTGCTTTGGGGGTTTGGGCTGCTTTGACCCAGGCTAAAATCTGCTGCCCATGCCCACTGTGATGGAGTCCCTATCTGACTGATCAAGAGACTTCCCTGTGTGCTGATTCAAGATGTTTTGATCTGCCTGCGTCAATGTCCTCAAACATCAGAGGATCTGAAATGTTGGATTTATTCTAGGGTACTCTTGGTCAATCACTTTGCAGTCTGTTGATTTGTCTCTTTTTGCCTTTTTCTCTTTTACATCAGAAGCGAGCCCACAGGTGGTCGCTTACTTTACAGTAGCCATGGCAACTGCCCACGGAAAGCCAAGAGTGGTTGATGGAAAAGAAGGAAAAAAACACCCCTCACTTACCTTTAGAGGGGCAGATCCTTGGATGAGCGTGGGTGGTTTCTCTTTTGCTAAGTGTGATTTAGGCACTGACGGACCTCTGACTCAGAACAAAATGGACACTGTGGCAGGGCCCCCCTGTCAGCCCAGGTGGGCCACATTCATTCCCCTCAAGGCCAGTCCACAGATGGGCTGAGCCAAGAGGGGGTGAGTTGTGGGGGCGGAGGGAACTGGGCACAGTCCTGGCATGGAGGAGCTGAGCCATCTGCCTGTCAGGACTGCTCCATTTCAGACCCCTGCTCTGGCTCTCCGGTGTTCCCACCACAGATGGACAGCCTTCAGAAAGGTGTTAGTCATGCCTGGGCTGCATCACAGTGACACTGGGATGGCCACACAGTCTGGCTGTCATTAAAGCAAAAGCTGAACGTAGAAAGGAGAATGGAGGAGGAATGGAGGAGAGTCTGAGTCTGTTGTATGTTTGAACAGGTGGAAAGGGGTTAAAATGCAGAGCGGGGACCTGTCAGTAACCGCTATTTGTACAGAACATTAAGTAAATGCTGTGTGGAAACCAGATATTAAATGTTACAGCCCACAACCAAGCATTGTACAACCAGCGCACCCACACATCACCACCATCTCTCCCTGTTCTCCCTTTTGTCCTCGCATTCTTGCTCTTACACCCCTGCCTTCCTGTGTCATTTTCCTTTTCACTTCTGTCTCTTGTGTATTCCCACATAAGGATGCACAAATTCAATGTTTGAAGACACACACGCTTTTCATTTTCTCACCTAGGTTTTCTCTCTGTCTGTCTGTGGCTGTCCTTGTAGCCCTTTATCATTCACCTCTTTTTATCCTCACCTTTCCTTCATCATATTATTTCTTTTTGACCTTCTCCTCTCCTCTCCTCTCCTCTCCTCCTTTTGGTGGTTACCCCATCATAATCCGTTGGGATGCAGTGCAGCATCTCTGCCAGGGTTTTGTGGAAGTGGATTTGTAAGAGAAACACCAGTAAGCCTCTCTCTCCCCCTGTCTTAATGGCAGATTAGAGCCTTGCTCCAGCATTAAGTCGACAAACACACAGAGCCAACGTGGAGCCTCGCAGGCAGGTACAGGAGTAAGGTGGAGCAGCTCGGGGAGAGACTCGACATCCGTCAGAAAAGTGGGAGCGAGAAACAGAGGTAAAAAGAGGGGGGAGGGTGATCATCATAAACTAAACATAAGCTGCTTAATGTACCGCTTGCTAATTCAATTTCTCACAGGAGAAAAAGCAGGTATGGTGAAAAGGACACATGAACCCCCACATGTTTACCTTTTCACATTCATGTTGTGACGATCAGAGAGGGTGACCTTTTTCAAGACATTGGGTTTGACTGCTGCTCATGTATTTTTGTCCCCAGTGTAGCAAATATAGACTATGTTTGTGTTCAATATCACACAACACAGACAGTACGTCTAATAAAAAGTGAAAAGGTTTTTATAATCTCGTACCATACCAGCTTAAAATAAAACCTCTTCGAATGAAACTTAAAGTTTAACAACTGCATACATTTCTAAAAAAATGTCTTTGTGAGATTTTTTTTGGGCAGTAGCGCTGTATTTAATGTACAGTTTATGATGCACTAAACCAGCCATCTGGTTTTCGATTGACCCAAAAGGGCTCATGGTCACTCTTACTCAGTGACATCCACTGGCTACCGATGGCTTCCAAATTCAAGTCACTAATACTTGCATACAGAGTGACTACTTCACGCCCATCTATCTAAATTCCACGATACAAGCTTATGTTCCTTCCCGGCCGCTGCACTCCTCCAACGAACGCCGCCTGGCTCTGCCATCCCTACACACAAAGCAGTCTAAGTCCTGGCTGTTTTCATCTGTAATACCACAATGGTGGAACGAGCTACCACATGTCATCAGAGCAGGGGCGTCCATCTCTAACTTCAAGAAGCTCTTGAAAACTAATCTCTTCTAAGAACACTTCTTCTTATAACACCTCTAACATGCACTTCCTGTGCTCTTCTTTTTCTATCTCCTTACAATTCTCTTCTATTGATTGCACTTTGTTAACTCTCACTTCTTTCCCTCGGTATTTACCCCATTGATGTCGTACATGCTAATAGCTCCTACTAGTATTTATTGCTGCTCTTACTAGTATCTATTGTGACTTGTGGATCTCTTACTTTATTGATGCTCGTTTCTCAAATGTAAGTCGCTTTGGATAAAAGTGTCTGCCAAATGAGTAAATGTAGTGTAATGTTATGTAGATTAAACTAAAAACAGCTTATCCTGCTATAGTATAGGAGGTGTGAGTTGAAAGGATACTTTAATTGTGTGCTTATCAGCTCTTGATCTAAGTCTTTCTAAAGGCTACAGCTTTTAGAGTCAGAGACTGGACAGTAAGACTCGTGTGACTTTGCAAATACTTTAAGATCAAGATTACCACTGCGATATTATATATAACTTACTGATTAACTTGGCAGTAACTGAAAGTATTTAGCACTCAGGCACTTGGTGTCTAGTACATACTACATAAGTATGTAACACTCATTGCCAAAACATGTATAGGAAAATGAAACCCCGTGATCAGTTGTGCAGAGAAGGTGCGCCAAAAAAGAAAAATGCTTTGCTGGCTGACACCATAAGTGTGCTAAGATCACAGATTTATTTAAGCAGTCTACAGAAACATAAAAGAGGAGTGAGTAGGGAGCAGTGGCTTTGTCATGCTTATTTACATTTACTCATTTAGCTAATGCTTTTATCCAAAGCGACTTACAATTGCTACATATGTCAGAGGTCGCACGCGTCTGGAGCAATGAGGGGTTAAGTGTCTTGCTCAGGGACAAAATGGTGGATGGGTCACAGTGGGAAGTTGAACCATAACCAGGTCTTTCACACCAAAGGCAATGGCATATCCATTGGGCCATCACCGCCCCATGTGTATGTGCTGTGAACTAGCTAATTGAACTAACTAAAGAACAATGTTTTTTGTTAACCTTGGGGTTTCAATGCTGCAGGTTCAACCATTTCCAAGGTTTATCTAGTCAGACTTAGTGCACATATTTTTTAGAAAAGTTACACTAAAGTGTTATTAAACATTGGCATTGATTTAAAAGGGTAAGATAAACATGTAAATCTGATTATTTTCTTCTAGACTACAAAGCCATATAATACATAGCCAGCCCAGCAATGAAAATGATTTGTTACTCTAAAGGTCAAAGAATGGAGGAGGCGGAAGCAGGAATCAGCAGTGCTGCACTATTGTACGTGGTTGTGTGACTGTGAAGCAGCAAATTATAGCAAAAAACATAATTCAAATGATCAGGATGGACTATTTAATTCAAGTTATTTATTGTTGCATTGCAAGAAATAGACTGAATGACAATTATGTTCCACAATACCCCATATATGTATTTGCCTATTTCAAGGTTGGACTTTTCATCATGAATTTAATGAATACATATATTTGATGCACTTGTCAGGCAGCTATGCATTTTTAACAAATAGATTAACCTGAGAAACTGGGAAAGTTTTGCCCCCTAACAGTCGACTAAACCACTAGTCGATGAGAAGAGGTTTAGTCGACTAAGAATTCATTGATCAGTTAATCACAGATAAAAACAACTTCCTCAATTTGGGAGCTGCACCTTGTTGTTAAGGTCAGGAGGAAAGTATCAGGGGATTGTTGCAACACGGATCATTTCTCTTGTAACATGGATGTAACTTAACGACATGCGCCAAGTCAACTGTATGCTTTGCGTTAGCTAGTTAGTGGTCCTATTAGCTGACTCTAACTGGACTGGGAGCTTTCTTTCTCAGCCCTGACACTCAAAGCATGTTCTGATACTACAAAAAATATATATTTAAATAAATTAATTAATATAAATATGCAAGGACTGTGTATTAATGGCTCGAATTAATGACTACTAGTCGACTATGAAAGTCTTTAGTAAGGCGCAGACCTATGTATGACAACCAGCCAATGCCTTTATCAATGACTTTATCTCTATTGCCACCACAAAGCTGGTTTTAAAATAGTGACTTTAATGATCCTCCAGCATAATCATCATATCCAAATTTTTTATATAATTTCCCCAATACTTAGATTAGACCAAGTACCTGCAAAAATAATGAAATCCTCATCTTTTTGCTAATTAGCAAAATGCTAGCATGTAAAAACGCTAAACTGAGATGGTGACCATGGTAAACATTATACTTACTGTATATCAGTATAAACTTATTACTTATTATTATATGTCACCTTGCTGATGTTAGCATTTGGTTAACAACAGTATTCTACAGCCTAACAGAGCTGCTAGGGTAGCATGGCTATAGACTCTTGGTAATCTTTTGACAGAGTCAGTTTTGTGTTTGTTCATTAGGTTTAGTCCATATTAAGTGACTTTATGAAGATTAAGTTGCAACTTTATAGCTCCATTTCTACTGCTATGAACTAAACAAAAGCAAACATTATTGTTAGGAGTCACTTACCTTTGCAGGAATAATTTGATCGATGTGTGCATTTCCTTGTGGTCATTGAATGATTAATAAATTAGGAGTAACTATATAAAAAGCTATCCTTCTTATTGTTCCAAGGTCGTACATTAGTCTCAAAGGTAAGTATGCTTTTGCTGTCAGGGCTCTGGAATGACTACTAATACTGCCCTACCATAAGCACCAGTGATTCTTCTATCATGTTATTGTGTTGGCATGTCTTACTTTACCTGATGACAATTTTATGTTTTATTGTTATTGTGCTGTGATTCGGCTTACATTTTTCTACCTTACTGCTGTATTATTAAAATAAACTGCAATTATAAAATATTTATATTAAGCAGACATGGCTGGTTTTGAGCTTATAGCATCATCCCTGCCCCTCACAAAACAGACATCTTTATTACTACATAATGATAAGTATCAAATAAAATGCCTAAATGACCAAAGGGTTTTTCCTGGACCCTACACTGAGAACCAGCTGTCAACACACTGACATCCGAGATGCCTGCATCCTGGATCAGACAGCTGTATGTTCTTGCCTTGTCCCTCCTCTCTCAGTTGTGTGACACAGTCAGAGGGACTAACCCAACCTTGTGTGCCAGGTAAGGTGGGCTGACAGGGCTCATTACTAGGTCAGTGTTGTGAACTGGCACTGCAACTCCCGCATCTGACCTACATTACATTTCACGTAGCCTGGATGAGCTGCACTCCAGTATACAGTCGTCTCTAGACAGAGTTTGGAATACATCAGATGAGCTACGGTACTGCTTTACTGAGAGAGTACCTCATGTTTATGAATTATTTTTACTTCACTTGCTCAAATATTTTTCTGTGAGTTAAGGGATACAGATTTAAAAACTTGTTGTTCTTAAAGCAATATTCCTTGTGTTTTCTGTTTTACATTAATTTATGTGAAGAATGATTGTGATTAAAGCTTCTTGTTTTGTTTGTGATGTTCGCAGCTTTTGTATTCCTGTCCAAAACTGACCACTTCTACAATAAACAAAATTATAAATGCAACACTTTTTTGAACTCAAAGATCTTAGACGTTCTCTATGCACACAATAGGCTTATTTCTCTCAAATATTATTCTGCACATTTTCGAGTGGCCTTTTATTGTGGCCAGCCTAAGACACACCTGTGCAATACCTATGCCACACCTGAGAGGTGGATGGATGATCTTGGCAAAGGAGAACTGCTCACTAACACAGATTTGGACAGATTTGATTTGACTGTGACTATATTAACATAAATGTTTATTGACATAAATGTAATTCATAAAATAAAAACGTTAATAAAATCTCTCTTTCTTGTCAGTATAATGAGAAGACAAAATATTACAGGCCATATTTTGTCCCTCTAAATTTTCACTTGAACAGTGTGTTCATTGTGCTGTATTTTCTTCTTCCTGTGCTTTGAATGCTGGCCTACCGGGTGCGTGAGGAAAACGTTACAGTGGAGGACGCAAACTCTGGTAATGAACACAGCATGCTAGGGAGAAAGAGGTGCTTAGATGTAGAGCACCCCTAAAATTATGATTTGTGATATTTCAAGGGGTCTCTAAAATACTGACAGCATGCTTTATTGCCATTAATCTCTATATTTCTCAATCATCATGGATCAGCCTCAGTTCACTCAGACTTCATCCAACCAGAGGGAACGATCACCAACCGTACGCAGCGGGCCAGTCCCTGGTCTGTCCCACTCCCTCTCCAGTACGGATTGTGTCGCCTCTTTCAAGTCAAGTCGCAAACACAGCCACAGCTGTTGTGTGGACCGTAATTGTAGCATAATGGCTACATATGATAATAAAAATTATTATTATAACACAAACCTGATAATTTCACAGTCAGCCCCAGGCCTACATTTTTGCAGTTATAAATGTTCAGCAGTAAGAATCACAGTTGGTCACCCTCCTTCCCATCACGGGAAAAAAAAACTGAGCTCCCCTGAAAGCTATGTATAGTTTACACACTGATGTGGTAACAAGATTTTGGAAAAAACACTACAAACTTGAAGCGGCACTAAAACTTGACTAAAAACATAGTATACAGTAGACTAAATATGACAAAAACTAACAAGGACATTTGGCACAGGACTAAGACTAAGACTACATTTTAAAATGGCTGACAAAATTAACACTATTTCTAGGTCTTATTTACTTTAATTTACTGCATCGTTTTGAGTAAATAAGCAGTTTGCATAAAATACCCCCTTCACTTCTTCTTTAAATATACATGTATGTCCTCATCCTCATCAGGGCTGTGATCCAAAATAAATCAATATGGTACTACCACAGAATGATATGTGTGCAGCCTTATGTATACATAGAAAAAAAATCAGTGAAGTCTTAAGTCATGTTTTGGTTGGACACAATATTCCTTTTGATCCCATATCAGACAGATGTATTCTGGTTGTAATATGTGGTGGAGATATGTGAGAGTGAAAGGAATTACATTTCCTGTTACATTACTTCTATTATCCAGCTCTTTCAAAGGTGCCTCCACACCTCCACATTGAATCTGGGAATAGTTAATGAAGTATTTACTGATCATCATTGTAACGCAGCGACTGTATGCAGCAGAGTAGTCATGTCCTCACTGTGAAGGTAGAGGTTCACACTGCTTCCAACTCTGGACACAATCAGGTGATTTGTGAATGTGGGTCATCCACTGGGTAGGTAGCAGCAAAGTAAAGTAAGCAACTTTGGAGTTTCTGGGACCCACATTTCTTGTCTTTTGAAAGAGGCTAGCTGCTTCCCATCACTTCCCCCATCCTAAGTTAAAATGTACTTGGTTATCAACAATCCCTATCTAACTCCCGTTAAGACAACAAACAAGCTGACGCCCAAAATGTCAAAGTAACAGAGCTGTTATGTAATTGTAATCCCTTGCACTACTCTTTCCTGGGGGGGTTACATTTCTATAAAGTGTCACTAAGTACTTCACTGTCTAGTTTTGAATGTATGCATTCAATAATGTGTTAACATTATACAATTCTACCATGGCTTTAGAAAATGGTTATTTGTATTTTTTTATTCAAAATTCAAGAGAAACACAGTACAGGTGCCTTGCTAAGGTCAACAGGCAGCTGACTCGTATTCCACATGAGTAACTATGGGTTTTGATGTTTGGGTTCCTCCTGTGTGGACAGCCTATTAGTGGAATAAAAGCACATGTTTTCCCTTTTCATTTGAAAGAGATCAGTGGATTTGCACAAAGGCAGCCCAATTTAGACATCTCTAACAAAGCCTCCTCCCTCTCTTCTCTGCCTCCCTCTCTGTCTCTGTTGCACATACATTCACACATTTGCACGCTCTTTAAGGAAGGAGCGGTTTTCATCCAAAAGCCCAAGCTGTGAGAAAGGGGATTGTGGAGGCTTGCGACTGAAGGGACAGAATTGGTGGGAAACCAAGAGAGAGAGAAAAAGAAGAGAGAGAGAGAGAGAGAGAGGTTTACAGGTGAGAAAGGTCCCCTAAAAAAGCTCAAGTCCATCCTGTTTTAAAATGCTTTGATCTCGCTCTAAAACCACTCACCCAAGAGTTAACACTGTTGCTTTATTAAGAATCTAGTCTCCTTTGCTCTGCTCTCAGCTCTGTCAACAGTTTTTTTTATTTTGGAGCTCAAATTAGCAATTCAAATTGAGGCTATTTGGATATGCTCGCCCAGCTTCCTCCCCTCGGCTTTCCAGGCAGTTTGACAATATTTTTGTTAAGCCCCATTTCCCCCTAACGCAACTGTAGCAACAGGGGAGAGAGGGGAGATGGGGAGATAGAGGGGAAGGCTGGGGACAGAGGGAGAGAGAGGGAGAGAGGGAGCATATGTAGTGAGTGTTAGCGTGGGCATGGAAGGTCAAATAGGAGACAGAGTGGCCCTTGCCATTTGGCGTGTTCTCTCCGCTAAGCTAATATGAGGGATAATGACGGTTATTGGAATAATATGGTTCCATTTAAAGCTGAAAGGATAAAATTCATTCAGGGATTATAAAACAGTACCACCCTGCTACTAGGTGATTAGCCCTTTTTTTACATTCATTGGTTGACCTGAAGGACTCAAGGACATTGTTGAACTGTTTTGAGTCAAATTTCCAAAATGACATACCGTACTATCATACATCTATCCATATCAATGCAAATCTTCAAAACATCCAACTTTGCAGTGAAGCCCTTAGTGGAGCTGAGGTCTAATAAGCAATATGGTACTTAACATGGCTGACTGTAGGCTGAGATGTCCTTTAATGTCCTTTAAAGCTGCACTAATTAATATTTTATAATATAATAACAATGGATCAAATGACAATGTGAATTATGTATTGTTTTGAAGTACTTTTTAGCCATTGGTTTTGGTTTTAGGGCCCACAACTTTAGCTATAAAACCTACCTGGCATCAAACAGCAGACAGTCAAAGTTAGTGACTAGGTGGCTAGCTGTCTCTAAAGAGTTAGTGGAGACCAAAACAGAGGTAAAAGGAGTATGAATATTGGAATTTTGTTAAGTGGAAAGAAACACAATTCCAAATGAATGCTTCTGTCGGTCTATGCGTGCTGGATGTGTAAAATAGAAAATTGCCAATATTTTCACCATAACAACTTAATAAGGGGACAACTTGTAAATGTTGTGTTTACTGCTTGTTTTGGCCAGAAAATGCAAAAAGAAATACAAAAACAAAATGCATTTTAGAAATTCAGGGATTCTTTTGTTATTGGGCGGCTGTGGTTCAGAAGCTAGAGTGGGTTGCCTGTTAAGGCTTGTGCAGACTATATGACTTTTAGGTCGGCCGATTGCCGTGCTATTCAGACTACACAACTTGCCGTCTTCTGGGAGTCTTGAAGGCATTGTGGCATTCACACTGTTCAATGACAGGGGGTCACACACTACACAAGATGAAAACGACTTTGTCAACCGACGCTGGTCTCCAAACCACTTTTTGTCAAGAAAACACACGTGAAATGTGAAACAGGAAATTATGCAACTCTCCACACGAAACAGCTGTTGTTTGTTATCATAAAGATAGCAATTACAAAGACAAAGAATATGAATTAAAGAATGTATTAACACACACAGGTAGCAAGCATTGCCTGTTCTACAGAGCGAGCTGGAGGTGCGTAAGTGTTTTAAAGAAAAAGTAGCTGCCTGCTCTCTTTGGCTGGATGTGGATGCCGAGTCGGCCGACTTCTCCAGATATTTGGCATGCTAGATAGCCGTTTTGAGCAGTTAACACATAACGGCTGGCAACCACAGATCGATCACTGCCTGATGGTCGCTGAGCTCGCTGACTAGCAAATTGGGCTTAAAATCGTGTTGCGTGAACTAGGCTTTAATTAGAAGATTGCCCATTCAATCCACTGCTCCTCCAGGCTGCATGTTGAAGTGTCCTTGGGCAAGATGCTAAACCCTTAATTGCCCCTGATGGCTGTGTGAATGTTTGTTTCCATTTGAGCACTTAGGCTCAGTGTATGAATATGGGTGCATGTGATATAGGCTTAAAGTTATGGCTTCAATCGCTTATAACTATGGCCGTTGGGGCAAATATTAAATAAGTTTGTTTTTTGAGTTTAGACTCAACTCTGTCTCAAATGTGTTGTATAAAAGTGTCATATAAAATAGACATGGAGGGAATTCTCATGGAAAACTATGATTTCTTTCTTTATGCCACCCAAGGTGAAAAGTCAACAGTTACAGACATTTCGTTTGAGAGAGTGTTTATTATTAATGTAGATCACTCACATACTGTTAGAAATATCAAAAAATATTGGGCATTATAAAGTGTTTACTTTATCTTTATAATTTCTAAAGAAAGAGGAATAGCAAGGAACTAATATTTAGTTATATAGTATCAATTTTTAAAAAGCTATTACAAGGTAATGAAAAAACGTACACTATACAAGAATAAAGACTGGGAGAAAAATGGGGGAAATGGAAAACATAGACAGAGTTAATCATGAATTCATCCACAGGACAGCATGGCTGATGGAAAAAACATTTATTTTTACTGTTATTACCGCTATGTAATGTTGCAAACCTCTTCCCAATAAAAATTTAAGTGGGGGGAAACTACACTCCAGTCATCTCCAGCATATCAGCCAATTGTTCCTACTGGGTTTACCTTGGTTATAAGGCCAGTCTACGGAGAGTGATAGAGGCAGCAGGAAGATCCTATAAAGTGAGAGAAGTTGGTCCACGTTGGCTTTAAACATTACAAGTAAACATACCTTCAAACAGAGTTAAACACAAACACAGGGTTGTGCTCACATGAAGGCGTGCACACACATTCATCTTGCACAAGTATGCATGCATAGCTTTTGAACAAAGTCATCATACACATGTTCTCCATGTCGCACACGTGTCTTGTTGTATACTTTACTGAAAGCGATAAAGAAGCATACAGACACTTGAACACACACACACACACACACAAACTACTCTATCTCTCAAGCAGAGAGGACATGGGGGTGAAATTAAATATTATTTTTCTCTACCTCTCTGTGTGAAATGTGAGAAAATATGACAACAACAGCTAATGAGGCAAATGATGTATCTCCCTCATGTGTGGGTTTCTATCCCCTGCTCAGCTACAGAAGCCAGAAATGTGGCTCAGTTGGCAAGGCCCACCCAATTTTACTCCATCAGATTGTATTTTTGTGCAGTATTATCCAAAACAAATAGTGGCGGGCGATGGAAAGTGACAGTTAAATGCTAATTCAATATGTATCTGTCCTGTCATTGAGGTCCGACTGATTAAGAGTGCTTGTTCATCTAAATGTGTTGTATCACCTCCTTGCCAAAATATAATGTGATCCTTTCATGCGTGTTAGGAATGGGCTGTGGCGCAGTGCTAAGTCAGCGATCTAGTTAATAAGTCCTTTTCATTAAACAAGCGTTCATTAAACATTCATTCATTCACTCATCCTCATTTGCATTTTCACATCATGAAAGCATTCATGAAACATTCATTTGTTCACTTGTTCTCATTTGCATAGTTTCGAATGCATTCTTCAAGGAATGAATAGGGCCGAAACAGGCAGAGAGCGAGAGAAGGGCGAGGAGAGGTAGAGAGGGGCAGAGGAGACAGTTACTACTTCATTTATATGTCCTGTAAATGAAAGTAGAAATTAGATTATGTTTCCTCTCGTCATTATGTAGAGGCACTCGCCATGCAACAAAAATTGCCTGTTGCACAATGCAAGGCCATGATATGAAAACAAATCATTCCTGATATCAAAGCATGCAGAGATAGAAAATTCATTCTTGGCTGTGGTTGAATAACAAACCTGCAAAAGCAAACCCATTTTGAAAATGATGGGACTTGATAACAGTTACACCACTCTATGTAGCTGCCCATCTCACTATACCACAAATAATAAATATTGCAACAATGTGTAATGAGGTCACTTCTATGGCATTACATTACATCTTTTTATTTCCCTTTTATTTGATCCATATTGTATGATCGAGCTCTTCCCTATAGCTTTTTTTTCTCTCTCATGAAAAGGCTGCACATCAAAGAAGTATTCAACAAATCCTCGGTGGAATAGAGCAGCTTTGCGCTACATAAGTGCTCTGGGTGCAACTCTCAGCTCACACAGTATGGTTTGTGTATGTACGTGACTGTCAATGGGATGAATTGAATACCGATGATGCAACGATGAGTGATTATCTTTGTACGTCACTAACCCTGGGAGCATTCTCCATCCTCTACCCTTTCTTCATTACCTTCACCTCCTTTCCTTTTAACTTGTGCCGTCAGGGGAGACATCAATCTGAGTGACAGGTTGTGTGATCCTCCTTCCAGGCTTGGTGGGAGAAGGAGCGCTGTCAACATAAATATCCTTCCCGGATTTGCGGTGGACATGGAGCAGCCATGGCCACCATGAATCTTCATCCAATATCACAGGCAGAAAAACATGAGCCCATCAGCATGGCTGAAATCCTTGCCATCACAAGCAAACTCCACCCTCTTACCCTCCCCGGTGGAAACATAAGGATCAATACTGTCAGTTTATAACTTGTTCTTGGTTTTTTGCCCATTTTTATTTCCACACAGGCAGATAATGGCAGACAGCCTTACATGTTGCCCAGTGGACCTTCATTCACACAGAAATAGTAGCATAGTAGATATTTGGAGCATTTTACCTATTGTTTCGATTGTGACTAAAATAAACTCAAACACTTTCATGTACTATATCTGCCTGCATATAGATTTACAGGTCTTCAGACAAACTCAAACCCTTTTCCCAGAGCGCATGCAAGTAAGCAGGCAGATAGACAGGCAGGTAGGCCAGCTATTTCATACAGCCTATCATAAGAAAAAGCAATTTAAAAAATTGGGCCTGAAAAATGCATTTTGCAAAATCTTGTTAAACAAATGTAACCGCGTTGGGGCAGGGCAACAAGCTGTACACACAAAATTATCACCTTATTGAAGTGTTATGGTGAACATGTTGGGAAATAGTTATTTACACATCCAGCAGACACGGGGCAACAATGGAATTCATACTGGGCAAACACAAGTCCAATATTTTCTCTCCTTTCAGCTCTGCTTTGGTCTCCACCAACTCTTGAGGGAAATAGCCGGTTCTTGATAGGCTAAATGATCCACAATGTTCAGATAGATGTGAAACCAACTTTAAACTTCTCCAAAGACAGATCCTGGTCTAAATTAGGTTCTGTTTCAAACAATGAAATTTAAGTAATTTAAGCATTTGAGTGTTTTTCTTTTCCTTTAGTTTCCATATACAGTCCCCTCCAAAAGTATTGGAACAGTAAGACAAATTCCTTTGTTTTTGTTGTTCACTGAAGACATTTGGGTTTAAGATCAAAAGATGAGTATGAGACAAGAGTTCAGAATTTCAACTTTTATTTCCTGATATTCACATCTAGATGTGTTAAACAACTTAGGACATATCACCGTTTGTATTAGACCACAGCATTTTTAGCTGAGCAAAAGTAATGGAACAAATAATCTTAAAGTAAATAACATTTAATATTTGGTGGCATCACCTTTGCTTGCAATAACTGCCTCAAGCCTGCGACCCATCAACATCACCAAACTGTTGCATTCTTCATTTCTGATGCTATTCCAGGCCTTTATTGCAGCTTCTTTCAGTTCTTGTTTGTTTCGGGGTGTTTCTCCCTTCAGTCTCTTCTTGAGGTGGTGAAATGCATGCTCTATTGGGTTAAGATCAGGTGATTAACTTGGCCAATCTAAAACCACTTTTTCCCCCTGATGAAGTCCTTTGTTTTGTTGGCAGTGTGCTTTGGGTCATTGTCCTGCTGCATGATAAACTTCC
>JAPMOB010215772.1:0-41640 GCA_029875015.1 Lepomis gibbosus | reverse complement strand
CCCCCCCCCAGCAGTGGCACAACTGCCCCCTAGTTTGAGAACCACAGAGTTTCCATATTTGACTGATTTCTACATTTTTGCATCTGCCCAGCTCATTAATACCTGGCACAGGTCTCTTTGTACAGAAAGGGAGGCGTGCAGCTTGGATGACGCATGAGCAGACTAGTTGTAACAAAGAGCTCAAAAAAAAAATCTCAGCTAACTTTTATTTACTCTGAGAGTTTATCACAGTTATGCCTCCCAAGTGCATGTTAGAGCCTGTGTTTATAATCTGGTAGCAATCTCGATATCACCTTAGTAGATGTGGGATTGCAGGGTGATAATGGGAAATGCTGGATTTCACAAACAAAATACCTAGGCCTATCAATATTTCCACAGGGCTAAGCAAATGTAGTTTTCTACCTACACCGCTGGTATGTAGTACGCAATTGGGACACAGTCTTTTCATCCTTCAGCTACACCAAAGGAACTGTAGATTATACTGAAAAATCAAAAGAGCATTCCTCTAGCTTCTGCATGCTCATTACCATGACTGGTATAGTGTATCACTGTCATACCAGTCTGAGGCTGTGTCTTTGTACCTTGAAGACTTACGTGTTATTTCCTTCTGACCTCCTCCTGTATACATAAATACTGACATCAGTAGTAGTGAAAGGTTGTGTGTTGTGATTTGACTGTGTTCTCCTTTTCCTGTACTTTACAATGTCAGGCAGGCTAAGGCAGGAACAGCAGATACTTATCTTCCTCCCTAGGGAAATGCTTGCCCCCCCCATCCTCTTACTTCTTCCAACGATAAACATCATAGTTGGGCGCTGACAGCGGTGAAATGAACTTCATTGATCCAAAGGGGGAAATTTTGTCAGTCAAAAACACATAAAGGACAGATCACACCCATAAAAAGGACACAAAAGGAAATACAAGAGGATTTTACTTTACTCTGGGGCTAGCCAAAGCCAGTTAAAATTCACTGTGATGCCAATAAAATACAATACCAATAAACACAGAAGCATTTATTAAGTTAATACCATATAAGCCCGTACATAGCCGGTCCAGAAATGTGACAGAAATGTAACAATCAAATAACAAATCCTGCACAGTCAATATCCACATACTGTACATACAAGATGAAGTCATCTGCCGGTACGAGTTCCAAGTTGAGTTCCATGAAGCTGAAGCTGGTGTTAAGATCAGCTTAGCATGATGACTGGAAACATAAACAACAACATATTGCCAAAAATGCTGAGCTTAATAGCACTTGTCAAGATGCTTTGAAAGAAAAGAGGGAACAAAATCACAACTTGATTACCTTTAATAATGTCCATTTATGGCTGTTATCCAAAATACAGTAAAGTAATAGTAATCTTCTCTCACAGAAATGTTTTAAAATCGATTAGCTGCATTTCACATAGTTACAATTATACACATACAAGTGACCATATAGGCCTTTTAAAGCTTTAGAAACAGTAGCTCCTAAGTGTGCTTTCTGTGACACGATACTAGTAATCTCATCACCACCCTAATTGTTGTTTTGTGTATTATCCTGTGTCACCAGGTGTGACCTTAAAACATTTTAATATGTTTGACACATAGTTCACCCTCTTCTTTTCTTCTGTGCCTTTTGTGTTCTTCTCTGGTCCTGCCCTCAAAAGGAGAGGGTGTATCTCTTGGAGGACAGAGGGTTACAGAGATTAAGTGGTTTTCAAGTTCACAGTATTCTCGCCGCCAGGACAAACACCAGCTATAACTTCATAGATTCATTGAAACTGTGACCGACCCACCAGAAGGATAACGGTAGCAGGTACAAGGTGATGAAAAATAAGCAGCTAACTGAAAGTTTAGGTGAAAAACTGACTTTTAAGTTTGGATTTAAACGCCCCAACAGAATCAGACTGTCTAATGTCAATAGGGAGGTTATTCCAAAGAAAGCCCTCCCTGCCAAGTGACTTCTTTTTAAAGACCCTTTCAGACTCTATGTGTTTTGAGCTGCACTTGCCCCTGGGTTGAGCGCACTCTGCAAGCCTTTGAAAATAATGGGTTCCAGAGTGCAGTGGTGCCATTGTTGCATGTCTGCCTGTATTCTGAGAGCAGAGAGCAAGAGATGGAAGGTTTAAGTCGCTCAGCCAGGTATTAAGGGGTTTGCCCATTTACAATTTTATAAGTCATCCGAAGCACCTTAAACTCCAGTCTGACATGGATAGAGAGTGAATGACTGCACTATGATAAAACGTTCTCATTTTTTTCCTGCAACATTCTGAACCATTTGAAACTTTTTAGTACTGTACACTTTACAGCTGACAATGAAATGTTACAATGATCAAGTCTGATTTAATGAATTATATATGTGAGCACTCTCTCTCTCATCCTTCTTCGCAGCATCTAGCTTTCTTCTAGACTATATAGTGGTGTTTAAAGGCTCCATGCCAGAAAGACAGAGGGCCCAGGAGGACAAGAAGACACAGCAACACTCCCACAGCAAGTATTTAATTTACTGATTAGTACATTTTTAAATGTTGGTTTATGAATCATCGCTGGCTTAAACCTCCTCAAATTACTTCTGGCTTCATGTAGACATTTCAAATTAATCTGTAAGCTTTAGGAGTGACAAGTGTATAAAGTAGCAATAACTTGTTGCCACAAGGCACTAATGAAGACAGTTGGTCTTTTAGCTGAAAACACTCTCAGAGCTACCAAGTAATTTTTGGCCTTGTCTTTGGCTTCTCTCCACACGCCAATTAGAAACTTTTTCACATACAAAACCATAAGCTGCTACAGTGACATTAATTGGATGGACATTTTGAAAGTAGGCTGCACTTTTCACACTTGCCTTTAATGTCCACTTGAGGCAGATTAATTGGTGATTGATTGATTCTCCTCTTAAAGCCTGTTAAAGCCATTTGTGGACAACGTGGACAACTGTGGTGCCTTTCAGGGAATCCTAAAACATCAAAGAGACAGCATTTGCCAACTAAGCTGTCAAATTACCCATCAAATGTTTTATATGATGAAAATATAGGATGTAACATTTCACAAGCTTAGCAGAAATACATTACTTTAAGTGACACCTTGATGTTATAAATCACACAAATTTAAAAAGAGCGCATGGTTTAATACAATCCATGATCTAATAGGCGATGGAAGTGTACAAAGAGAGACTATAAACAGCTCAAAATCACAGTAAAGGCAATAAACACATGGATTGCTCCAGCTAAAACTAATCAGTGGTGATCCAATTTTAAAATCTATCAATCTGCAGATTATCATATGATGGCAACATTACTACTTACTTTCTCTTTTCTCTTCATTTACTATTAAAAACAGCAGTTATCTTGTGCAATTTGGAGAGTGTTTGAATGAAGAACTTCTGCCAAAATCTACCACTTTTAGTTTTTGCATGAAACAAATGGGGTGGCCAAAACTGGACGATAATAAATCCCAACCTTGTAAAGGTGTGTGTGTGTGCGTACTGTATGAGGAAGTCAGCACAGACAGTACAAAACCAAAACACAGAGGAACCACCCTGTTAACAGTGGCTGACCTTAAAGAATCAGCATCGCTTGTAAAAGATAGAAAGATTAAAACATATGAGAACCTGTTTTTCTTTGCACAGAATGACCTCTATTTAAGAAGGGGTGCATTGCAAGTGCAAAGGTTGACAAACTTCCTACAGAAGCATGGCCAGGTTCTATTTTTGTTGGGAATGTTCTGATCTCCCCGGTGCCCTGAATTTGATACAAAAAAACATTGGGTTTGAGGAGATCACAAGTTGATATTTCTGTTTACTTACTCATCTTACTGAGATGTCGAATCATTTGCGATCAAAGCACAGAGAGCCATGCAGATGCACTGATCAATAGAACAGTGACTAAAATTGGCCTGTTTTCAGGCTTTTGGGCCAATGCTTATGCAGGTGTTAATGGGGAGACTATTAGAAAGAAAGTCAGGTCAGACTTTAAAAATTGGAATAGGCCAAGAAAATTGTAATTCATGCATCTGTATTATGCACTTTTCTGAATAAAATACAAAATATAAATTGTTTTTTTGTGTAAATAAATGAAGCAGTTATTCTAATTACAAAAAAGATTAATGAATTGCTCAAGACGTTGTACTGTTATGTAGTAGCGTCTGCATGTCTTAATTGTTTTGCATCCAGTCTCCAACCTGTATGGGACCATAGTGCATTCAAATTCACAATTAGATCGCCAGCAGGCTATGTGATTCTTTTTTGGTAACCTGTTCAAATGAAGCTTATTCTGCTGGACAGCATTTCAGTGAGGAACAGAGAAAGTACATTGTCAGGCCGATTCACGTATGTGTGTGTTAGTTTGTGTATTTCAAACAGTGACATTTGCACATACTAAGACCAAACAGTGTTTTAACAAGTTCTGCTCAAACATTCATTACTGTCTTGCATGAGTGTATTAGAAAATGGATTCTGTCCGTTGGATATCACCCCAATGTGCTGTTCTGGTCAACAGAAAAAATAGAAAAGTAGAGTCACACACTAATTGTGGGTTTCCTATTCTGTGCAAACAGCTTTGTCATGTGCATTTTGGCTGATCACAAGTACAGTTTCAATTTCCCCCAAAGGCAGATTGACTAACACTTTTGTTTTTGATGGCAATGATTAATGTGCATCTCTACCCTAAGCAAATCAATAACATTACTTTTTTAACATTTGAATGAAGCAAAATAGACAGCTAAAGCAAACCTTAGCATTACTTCGGTTGATGAGCACAGTGGTTCATTCTGCCGGGGGACTACATTTCAGAGAAAATTCTCATTTCTCACAATGACTGATTTCAAAAGAAACCGGAAGTCCACACCTTCCTGTTTCTCAAACAGTGCATATCACGTATGCACTTAATTTTCACGTCAACAGATGCCTTTCAGTGATGAAAAAATGGATAACAGGAAACTGCAAGCACTCAATATCGTCAGATATCACAAAGATAATTTTTACTTTGATGTAATGTCCCATAAAGTTTGAAAACAGAAAATTACATTCCAAGCCAACAAAATTATGATGAATTTTCTTGAATCTTTTGTTACTATATGTGGATTTTATTCTTACTTACTGCATATCTGTACACACTTCGTTATTTTGAATGTCCACCTTCTTAATTGAGAAGGGTTTCTCTCAAGGTTTCCCAAATCACAATTTGTGTCATTTTAAAAATGAGAAACAACTACCATTATTTATGAAAACATCTACTGTATATATACTTTGTCACTTAGTAGGATGGAGTGTTAACTCTTGACAATAACACACTGCACTGTAGTTGCTTCTTCATAACAGTTATAATAAGCCTTTGGCCCACCAGAACTTGGCACGGCATTTATGTTTCCATGCTTAGACGCTGGAGTATTGCTTTAAATATATAACAGACAATCATTATGCAAACATCCCATTCATTTTCTAATGCAATGTTTTAAGATCTATTTCACTGGAAGTGTGTTGTTGTCTTCTTTAAACAGACCACAGGACAAAACTTCAGAGCACAAAGTACTAAAAGCTGTAATGTGGAAAAACCAGAGCAGAAACTAGAGAGTTGTCTGTGTTACTAAGAAATTTCACGTATTTTCAAGTGGGCAATTTAAATAATTTAATGTCATTCAAATCACTAACATTTTAACAAGCACTTCAACACTGCAACAAACTTTATACTCAAATGGTGACAATTATCAATAAATAATACACTGTTTAACTTTTAAGTTAAATTAACAATGAACCCCTAGGACTACCTAAGAACACATTCAAACAGCATGCTTTGGTAAGCAACAACAAGGCATATTCTCAGGGAATACAAGGCGTTTTAACATCCTGTCATGCAAGGTGAAACATTCTATCTCTACATTAATTCCACTCAAATAGTTAATAACAGAAAATGACAACTCTTGACACTTCAGTTGTGTAAGGATTTGGTTTAGACTAAGAATACGGCCAGCAGTCGTTTGCTGAGGAATTAAATTAAGATGTATAATTTCAATGGAAAGCTCTCAGTTGCTATAGTGCTCAGTTTTACTCAGATTCCACGCAAAAATGTGCATGATTATGTTTTGTCATCCTATAAAATATATTTATCCTGGATATCTATTGGAATAAAATACTACTTTTACTTTTTGTTTTGAAAATAATAAATCAGCAGTTTTTAAAACCTCACAACCTAAAACAGTACAACAAAAAAATCTCCATTTAAAGTGTCCTACAATGCCTCTTGCGGAACTATATGGCCTCCTGCAACCTTTTACTAAGGATGACTTCTTACTATTGATTCATCTGTCCGCTATGGACTTTTTAGCTTCATCAGTGCTGTCATTAAATAATTGGCCAACTCTTATTGTGAGAGCTTATTCTGTGTCAGTGGCAAAAGCTACAACTAATACTCACATTCTCTCTCTCTAAGACATACACAAACACGCAACTAATCGAGTGTAACTGTTGCATCTTACATCCTCTGTCTTTATCTGCACAGGAAACACCTCTGCAAAGAAGGTTAAAGGAGGTCCGCTGAATGGTTTTCTTACACAGCTCCACCGTCAGAGCGAGCGTCAGTCGCCCCACTGAATCATTCATTGTCAAAATGTGGCCAGATCGCCTACTTACACAGACTTAACATCCAGTGCAAACACACACTACAGGGTCATAATCATTAAGGCTGGTTTTGTTTCTTCTTCTTCTTCTTGGACAGTCCTCAGGTGAGAGGTGATCAGTGTGGGCATCCTCCCATTAAGGGACTAGGCTAGTTGAGACACAGTTTGCTTTTGGAGCTAGTGAGGACCCCGAGGCGTGTCTCTGTATGTGTCCATGTCGACCCTCTGTTTCCTTCTTTGTTGTCAGTCCTTCCTCCTGAAGGAGCTCAAACATTCCAGTTATGGGTTTTTTGTCCTTTCCCTCTCCACCTGGCTACGCCTTCATCCCTTTGTGGCATCAGCGGCAAGGTTCTCCAAGAGAGTTCTATAAATGTCCGAGCGGAGGAACCGCGGGTACGAGTCTCTTTCCATCAGCCCGTAAACTATCTTCTGAGCGTCGTCAAAGCAGTGCATGGTGGGAGTCTTGACGTTCCTTTTGATCTGCTCTCGGGTGTGATAGTCAATGTTGATCTGGAATGAGGCAGATAGATAGGAATGAGTGCATGTGAGCCAAGAGCAAGAGGTTTAAGGTTCAACATTTGAGCGGGCATATATATCTTATTGTTACAATATAATAAGTATATTAATTTTTCATTCTGACTGTATATAAAGATGTAAGAGAGACACTGTGTCTGTGTGTGAAGTTCCTAAGTTGGATTTACTTCTTTAGGAGATTCTGCTTTGATGAACTGCTCATAAATCTTCTTGGCTCTTGAGGACATTCTGAACGAAGACTTGATCTTCTTGTAGTCCTCACAGGTGAGCCAGAACTCAATATTCTCATCACTGTATTCAGATTTGAGAAAGTTGCGAAAAGTAGCCAGTCCATCTGAGGAAAGCACAGAAAACATGCCAAGCATGAAGCACAGATAATTCCCCCTTTCAGCTTTTTAAACAACTGATTATTCTCTTTAAACTCTCTAACAAACATAATTTACTGTTCTAGCATTATTCTCATCCTAGGGGGAAAAAGCAACCTACATTTAGACTCGAGAAGCCTTTCCAGTGACTGTGACCATTGTTGGGTATCTTCTAAACTTAGCCTGCTGGGAGAGAATGTATGTTAGGTTACACAACCTGAATCAAATTTGGGTAAAATAAAGCTGGGGTGAACTGCAAGGGCTGCAAGGATACAGAGGCAGTCTGATCAAGAAAGGAGAGCAGATGTGCTTTAAAATTCATACAAAAATGTCAGACCATGGGATATGTTGGTGTGCGTGTGTACTGTGCCAAAGCAAACATGGTGTCTCTAGTTCATTTGATTCCTTTCATGATGCCATAGATGGAAATGATAGGAGCAGGCCGGCTATTTTAAAACTGAAATGTATGCAAAACACTCCATAAGTCTCCTTACCTCTCAGAGGTTGATGAGTGTGAGAACATGCACTGGAGTCGGCACATAAAGTTCTTTCCACTGTGTAGAGATAAGAAATACATGAATATATCCTTATTGGATTTTCTGCTGTTAAGTTAGCTTCTTTTGAATCTTTACAAAGTATGTTGGGCATGTCAGTGATCAAAAAACAGAGCATGTGGTCTGTAAAGTTAGGTGACATTATTAACTATTTTCAGCAGATACAATGAAACATCCGTAAAATGTGTGCTGTTGTGTCTGAAAGGCTTGAGACTGAAACAGAAAAACACTACTTTGCAAATTAAATACATACATTAACTAAAAACTATTTTTCATCAAGCCCCAAGTCAGCACAATTATTGTGAAAAACACAGGCACAGTGTTAAAGTAAAAGTTTCACTCACATGGTCTTGTTTCTGTTCCTGTCATCTCTGTCCATGATGAAGTGTTGAGTGTGGAGTGGTTCGACAATTAGGCTGGGCATTGTTTTGTTAAGTCCACACTCTCAGGCTCTCGGTCCTGGTCATGCTGCGGCGTAGGAGACACTTAGGAGGGTTCCCCCTGCTACTGGCTTTTTATACCAAGGTTTCCTGTTGCTATGAACTGGGGCTGCTGGGACACAACAGCAGCTCAGCCCAGACTGAAGAGGAAGCACCCCTTCCTCCTCCTTCTCCTGTTCCTCCTCTCCTCCTACCTCACTGTTAGAAACAACACATACTCACACTGTACTGCCTGTATGCCTCCCTCTTCTTGAAGCATTACTCCCTATTATGTCTTTCTGCTTCCTTTCTTTTCCTTCTGCTGTTACAGGTCCTTCCCTCCTCTTACCTAGGCGAGCTAAACGGTCTCTGTGGCTGAAAGCATGCTGTGTTCATATTACTTTCAGTGGGAGCACATATGCAAATTACATTAACAGTGACTGATAGGCAAATTATGACCTTCGCAGGCTATGTGCTCTGGTATTTTGGAAAAGTTAAGACAAATTGAAGCATTGTTCTTTTGTTTCGTGCCTCTTTAGATTTCTGTCTTTGTGAGAAAACATCTTACTTCAACATTTATTGATCCCACAAAGGGAAATTCAAAAATGTGGTGTAAATGCTATAGCCATACGAAAGAAAGAGGAAACAGCAAATTGATTGCAACAGAGACTGAAGGGGACAGGAAGTTAGAAAAAAAAATTCATAACGTAATATCATGAACACTTCCTGCATGGTCAAATGGTAGACCTTAGATGGAGGGTAGCAAGTCGGTGTGTTGTATTTTTATTCAAATGACAAATATCATCTCAAGTATTGAAAGGCATCCTTTGGGAACGCTGTTTTTAGATTGACAACACTAGGGAGGGGATCTGTTAGAAAATGTAGGAAAGGAAATCTGTCAGAATTACATGACACTGAGACTCATTTCTGTAAAGCTAATTTACCTGAAATTCAAGAAACTGTTCTCAAACCATGGGAGCGAATTGAACAGCAAGGTCAGCTACTACAATAATAAACATGGACGCCAATTCCGATGTCAACACTGACTCATACACATTTGACAGACCACAGCCTTTTACATTTGAGCCTGTTAGTTGTTCAAGGGACTGGGAGCGGACACGGGTGAAGAGTAATAACCGGGCTTGGCCAGAAATGAAGTTGTAGTGTGAGAACTTGTAGTGAACTGGACAGTTTCTTGGCGAGTGACTAGCATTAGCTGAAATTAGCATTAGTAAGACCGACCTTTGACATTATATGTTTCCTCCAAATCAGTGCTCTTCTATGACATATTTTGCTTGGCAATAGAGTAAAAGCTGCTGCTGCTGTAGATAATTGGAACTGAAGAACGAGCTGTGGGAATTTATAGGCTTCAACATCCAATCCTGAACTCTTATTTTATCTTAAAGGTGGGGGCATGCTTGCACCTAAGTAGCATGTAAGAAGTGTCATCCAGCCACGCCTAAAGGTAAAAAGTATTTATAGTAGTTCTGAATGGCCTCACTCCAGCGTAAAAAGCCTGCTATCATAGAATGGCGAGATGTGATAATCGTTTGATAAGTTGGCAAACACTTACGAAAAGTCTCTGCTAGAAGACATTCATGGTGTTGTACTCGATTTTACACATGGAATGTGATGGAAGTAGATGTGTGTGAAGAAATAAAACAAAAGATTGAGAAAGCCAGATATGTTCATACCTCCGCACACCTAGCTAATTGCTATGGGTGTGCTTGTCCGAATGTCATTTTAAGAAATGATAAGCAGTCAGAAGCACCCACTGCCTGCCTACTGAGAAAACATGACGGCCACAAAATAAGCCATCTTAGTACAGAAGCAATTATGGTAGATATGCTTCGCTCTAGTCGCAAAATGTCAGCGTTGTCCCCAGGAAGTCTTGATAGTTTAGTTATATGTATGATGATGTAAATGTATAAAACTACTATGTGAAGTTTACACGGAAATAATTTAAATTCATTCAAATGAAGCTACTTCTCCTTGCTCCGCTCTAAGCTTTGGCAAAAAGTGTGACAGGACAGTCACACCATCTGCTTCTGACTTGACATTGGTCAGATGGATTTCTACGCATTTTACTTTGAGATGCATTATTCTGCTCATTTTTGACCATGTATAAAGTAAAGAGGTGTGCAGGTCCCATGCAAATGTAACACCATGTGTATGTGTGTCTGTCAGCAAGTTTGTAGGTCAATGCTCATAGAGATCCAACAAGATCTCTTTATTTCAATCTTTATAGTTTAATTGTAGTAAGAGTAAATAAGTAAAACTTATTTAAACATAGCTCTTTCATATACTTAAATAGGTACCTGTCTTGACAAACTAAGACGTGTAAATGTCATGTTGTGCTACCAATACAGGTTATAGTAGGTTTAGAAAGAGGGAGCAGATTCTGGCAGAAAACCTGAAGGAAAAGGAAAGAAAAGCATTCAGAAGGTAACCTGTTATCATAAACCTAACTGACTTTTTGCCTATTGCCATTCATTTCTGCTCCCCATCTGATGCCCCAGGCCTGATGCCTTTTACAATCTGCCTTTTGGCTTGTCTTCACTGATGCTGCTCTCCCTCTTTTGCCCAAACACGGTTATGAGTACTGAGGCGTTACGAAGAGTCACCAAACACTGTGAACTGAAAGCTGTCTTTTTTATTTTATTATGTCTACAGTTAGTATACGGGGAAGCACAGCATTATAAAAAGTACCGTGCAATGCCCTAGCCTGTAGCATCAAGATCTGATAGTGAAGTTTCCCAAGTGTGACTGTCTTGACTAACAACGTGCCATTGACAGTACTCACTTCCTTTTCGCTGCCATGGTAACTGTGCTGGCCTGTGAGAAAACAGCAACAGATTGTGTGTGAAGTATAGTGTGCCATGTGATGCAGGAGATGTGAGACCATTGTCATTTATCAGGAACAACCCCTGACATCTCAGTGTACTCAGAGTTACTGACGTTTGAAATTGAAATAACTGTTGCACTCTGCATAATATATGCCCACCAAACTGTTTATTGTGATATTTGCAAATAGTTTTAGCCAGCAGCCCAAAAAGTTAATTTATGTAATACTAATTTGCAACAGAAAAATAACTTTTTTTTAAAAACTGTTACTGGACTACTTTTTTATAAACATAAGGGAATGAGTATTTTGTTAAAAAACTCACCTGCCAAGTCACAACATGTTGATGCTGAATTTGTCAGAAAAAACAACATATTTTTATTTATCCTACAATAACCACTCATGCATTACAATATCTGCATGTGGTATTTCTCAAATTCATATTCAGGCACTTAAAGCACATGTTTATTGTGAGGAAAGACGGTGGTCTTTGTAAAATATTGAAAAAGCCATCAGTCCTTGTGTTGCCGAAATCTAACCACATGGAAGATTCAGGATGCAAACCCTAGTCTCCTGTGTCAAAGTTCATAAAGTACATTTCCATTTCAAAAGTACAACTCTTTCTTTATGTTATTTCTCCAAGAAAAGCACTTGTGTATTTCTGCCGTCATTGTCTGTGGGTGATGAGATTATTCCCCTAACAAGGCAGCACATTCAGGCTGATCTGTTACGCATCAGGTTGTCTGATGACTCCAGTGTTGTCGTTTAAGCCCCTGAGTTATTATTAGCTACCTCAGTACTCCTTTTTAAGGCACATTTTTTAGGAATAAGGCCATTTACAGAATGGAGTGGGATCAAGGGTTACCCAAGGGTTACTTTTTTCCAGTTTGGTAAACCATCTTGCTGGTGTGTGGAGTCATCTCTGCACCTAATTAGAGGATATATCAGACATGTGGCCAAAAACAGAATCTCCTTGCTGGGTGAGCTGTGGAAAGTTCAGTTTTTTCTTTTTTGACTCATGTCCATCTCCAAGCCTTCAGTTAGATAGTCAGCCAGATAAATATAAACCGTTGTCTTAAAATTCTGACAATATGGAAACAGAATTAAAAATGCATCAATACTCGGGTGGTATCAAGTTATTATGGTATACCATGGCATTTAGACCTTTTACCTTTAGGGCTAAAAGATTACACCAATGTGGAAGTGGCAAAAACTGCAGTTCATCATATGGCTAGGTTGGCTCCAATAGAGAGCTGGTCCCGATAGACCCCCATGTTAAAATGCCCATCTTTACAGCAGAGATAATCACGTTTATAGCCTGGTACAAAAATGGTTTTGATCTCTAGAGGTAATTTCCCCCCTTCATGACAACTGTTCAGGGGATACATTTTTATTATGGCTCGACACGTTAATGTGTTATTATCGCATTTACGCATTCATTAATTAACGGTGACAATTATTTTATCGCACGTTAACGCAGTTTTATAAAATTATTATTACTTCAAAAGTCCATTGCTCAGTGGCCCTGAATACACATACAGTCAAACCATGGGTCACAGGAAAGGGGGGTGTTGATCAGCCTGTAAATCACCCACCCAAACAAGCAGTGGAGGGAGGCTTCAGCAGACTACACTGGATGCAGTGAGTGGGAGAATAAGACAAACGCTTTGCGAGTAAACGGCAGGCGCTCTATGGAGAGTAATCATGGTAATGGCTCCTGTGTTCTACACAGCTGTAGCCTATTTAACTTCAGTTAAAATTACAGGTTCTATAGACTTTACCTGATAGACCTTCATCTAGTTTTGCGGGTATCCTCTGCCATGTGAATTCCCTCCTGTGGATGTCCTATTTAGTAAATAGTAATAGATTCTGGAAACTCACAAACAGCGAGGATCACTCTCTCTTCCAATTATTTGTGCTGTGCGTCGCCTACAAAAGACAATTTAACTTCGCCGGCAGGCGGCTGTGTGCGTGAGGCGAGCACAACTGCGACAGTTTCATAGGAACGCACCCGCTTGTCGCTATACCTTGTGCTCGACCACTTCACCTCACTCTAACAGGGAAACTTGATACTTATTGAACATAGAACGTTTCTGCTGCTCCCTGATAACAGTAAAATATTTCTGCTGATACCTTTTTAAAAAACAACCTGGACTCTGATGGTAACTTGCTTTAACAAGCTAGATAAAAGGTTAATACCCTGGCAGTGGCAATAGCTTTGGTTTTATATTTGATGTGCTTACATTAATGTTTAAGTTGAGATTTACAATAAATATTTTATTGCTTTTGTGTAAAGGGAATACTGCTGGTAAAAATCTTATTTGTTAAAAGTGTTTACAAACCACAAGTTATTGCACTTCTGTGTATATAGCAGTACATTTAAAATAAAAGTGTGCAATACACTACTAGAATTCACTACACTACTCAGAATTCATTATTCAACTGTGCGCATAACAATGCGATTAATTGCAATTAAGCTCAAAAAATCATGCAATTTTCATACAAGTCACCCATTTCCTTTATACTAAGGCTTAAAGAGATGCATTAGCAACAAAACCACCTGTTTGTCACCTGGTTCGTCTCTGTTGTACCCAGAACTGACAGTACCACACAGGAGGGTGCCATTGGCTTATAAAAAGGGGTTCCTGGGGAAGCCACTAAGTATGGTAGTTAGAATGGTAGTTGGAGGGGTGTTGGATGGGTTGTGAATAAGCAATGCTATTTTAAATTACCTTTTCAATAAGTACTTGTCTGAAATGTGTTTTAGTATGCTCAGTAATTTGATTGTAATGGTGTTAAACTCTGGCGAAATAACTGATTAGCAGACACTAATGAATGTCTTAGTAGGACCCAGTGGGTATAAAGGAGAAGGCTGGAGTTCCTGAAAGGCAGTTGTGGTCATATATTGTAACAGAGACAAGCCAGCAGAGAGAGCCGCTCTGTTCCACTGCATTCACGGTCACTCTCTGCCCCTCAGTTGCGCTCTTTCAACCATACACTTACTATGCACACAAAAAGGCACCTGCGAGTGGTTACATTACAGAACGACTAAAGTAAAAGGTATCTGTGTCTGTTGGGAGTATTTTGCATTTAGTCCCTTTGATAAATGTGAGTCAGCCCACATGGACAAAGCTGTATTTACATCATCTGCATTCAGCCCACTGATGTGTATGTATGTGCCATGGCAACAGGTGTGATTGGGTCCTCAAGCAAGAATCAATGGGAGAGGGGCACTTATTTCTAATCTAATGATTATTCTATGGGCCGTAACATATTTAAACTCCACAAGACTTCTCTAAGTAAGCTCATTGCATATTACACACATCATTGTAGGTTAGACAACATTACACTTGCTACATTGACTTGTACCACAGCTCAGCTTTTAGTTTTTTTATTTACACAAATACCAGCATATTCCGTACACCCCTGTAAAATGTCAGGAGGTGTGTATAAAAAAATGTGTGAACTACCACAATCATCAGCTGAAATGTGTACAAAGTTGGTCAAGAATTCAAGATTTTGTAAAACTATTGCTTCAATTCAGTTCAAATTTATTTATATAGTGCCATCTCATATCAAAAGTTATCTCATTGCACTTCTCATACAGATCAGGCTTGGACCATACTCTTATTTAATATTTATGAAAGAAGGCAAAAAAGAAACAAGATTTTTTTCCCATTATTCCTCATCATCTATCATACTATACACTACACATTAACTTACTAAGACTTTCACTTGACACATACAGTATTTCAATCAAATATCTAATACTGTGACGTATCAATTTTTTCTCCCCTATGTACATTCTTTTCCCCCTTTCACATTACTTTTCTTTCATGGTGTTTGCCCTGCTTTATTATTTACCACCACATTTCATCAATACATTGTCTTCACCTCTCACCTCTCAAACAGTGTGAATCTGTGAAATAACTTTTTAATTCTGCTAAATAAAAAAAAGACAAAAAGTGAGAATTAAAAAAGCAGTGTTCACAACTGTGGCCTTGTTTCTCAGCTAAACGTACCAAAGAGTTCTGGATTTGTGCTTCAGACTCAGGTATGCATCTGATTGCAGGAATCGGGGGCAAGAGTCCCTTTCCATCAGCAGGTAAACATGTTTCTGGGCCTCATCGAAGCACGAGAGAGTCGGCTTCTCCAAAGACTTCTTGATCTTCTCTCTAATACAGTGGTCAACATTGATCTAGAGCAAGAACAAAGAAAAATCACACTGTAAATTGTGCCGAATACAGTGACATTTACACGAAATAAATTATTCATACAATTAGTACTTGTTTTAGTTTGATTGGTGATTTGTGTACCAAGCAATAAGATAATTGGAAATGTGTCTCTTACTTCTCCTCTCAGCTCTCCCCAAAACTGTGCTGTGTACAAAACATGACCCTCAAAACACAAGTGTTCATGGTTGCAAGAAGACAGATTTTGGCATCTAATAATAATGCTTACATTAAGCTGTACCTTTTATATAAAAGCAAATCTTAACTCCAGTTTAATCTCCTAGCCATTTCTGGATCAACTGCATCTCACATAGACAAGTCCTTCACACTGTTTCTAATGTGAATTTGTGTTGACTGTTCAGTCTCAAATCTACAGGAGGAGACATTAAAAAACTTGTCTAAAAAAATTATTGGCAGTGTTCGGTCTCCTTGTAATTAGAAGAAAAAACTGAATTAAGAATAGACTTTTCCATTGTGATCAACACCAAAGAAAACAAACTTAGTGTGATCACAGTATGAAAGGTACTATACTACAGGCCTTGTCTGATCTACATATATTTTTAGATTTTTTATGCTAAACACAAGTCACAGATTGTCATACACATACACTAATGTATGGAAAACACATGACAAATAAAGTGTCAACAGGAACTTCATTGCAAAAATGCTTTGTTGACTGGATACAGCATCTTTTTCCCTTTAATCATGTGTTATAATCCATGTGTACTAGCCTAAAATAGCAGCTAGCTAAATACACAGTGTATGTGTGTGTTTGTGTGTGTGTTACAGCTCAGACTCATACTCAGTTCCATTTAGCCAGTTCTGGTTTCTGAATTGGCAAAGTACTTCACATTTTTGAAAATTAGCATAGAATAGTGTACAAAATCATTTAGCTGAACTGCAAATATTTGACCTAATACACCTGCAAAACACAAGACTGTGTTGTGTTTAAGCTATTAAATATTTAGTTAGTTATGACCTAAAATTGTTCAAAGATGTTATCCGCTGGATTAAAATTTGATATAGTGCTACTGAACCTCTTCACCTCAGTGCACCAACCCTGACAAATATACAGGATACAGCTCTAGAAAGAGTGGGAGTTGTAACATTTAGTTGTCATCCATGTTGCTTCATCCTTTTTGTGAATCTTTTACACATTCTTCTTCATGATATGCTCTGGCATATCTTGGGCTGATGTAATACAATTTCCCCTGTTCTGTAATATAATTTTATCCGTCATTCTTTGTCTCTTTCTATCACTGACAAACTGACCTCTCTACAGGCTGTAGGCTGGATGAAATCCTGGTAGATCTCCTTTGCTTTACAGTGAATGTTGTCTGGCGAGGCATTCAACTTAAAGTCTTCACATGCGAGCCAGAACTCAATGTTTTCTTCACTGAACTCAGACTGCAGGAAGGCGCGGAATGCCGCTAAATATTCTGTAGAAATGGAAAGATTTAAAAGTACTTATTCTTTAAGATTCCTTAAATCTCATTAGAAGAATCAAAAGTTAAAATTCACAGCAAAAACAAAGTTTAAAATATGATTTCCAACAGTAAGTATTTGTTTTGTGTATTTTATCTGAAAGTAAGCACAATGTTGTTGTAATGTTTCTTACTTTTATCCCGTAGCAATTTTTCCAGTGTCGGGTGGAGTTTATTGTCAGTGTGCCAACTGTAATAAGGAGAGATTTGACTCTAATCAAAAGCCTGAAGACATCTATAGTCTCTATATCTATAGAGACATCTATAATAGTGCAACATACACTACCTGAGTTGTGCCATGAAGCGCTGGATATCCATCTCATGCCTCTTTCGATTAAGAACAATATCAATTCTGAAAAAAGAAATGAAGTTAAAGTTTGTGCTAGTGAAAGTAAAGTTTCACATCAACAGTGTAAAAAAAAGTAACACTGTCGACACAAATCATTACTCAATATCTTTAGTCTGTCTGGCTTACCTTCTGGGCCGCTTTACATTTTGCATCAGATCCTTAATTTCATAGAACCGAAGCTTTGAAAACAGAAGTTTGGGCATTTTAACATCCCTGTTAATGTCCTCAAAGGAGGACAATAATCCGTCGCATTGTCTGTAAACAGTACCGTTCTTTCCTGCACGCACCCTAAAGCTGAATGGAAAGGTGGAATACTTATGACGCCCAGGGCCTGCTAGTACAGGTCTCTAAATGCCAATTGGCTAAGGATACAGCTGGTTGCTGCTTAGGCTCAGTTACTGTTGTCTCTGACTCACAGCTGAAAAATTCCAATGGGATAGGATCTGTCTGTAATTGTCAGAGATGCTCACAAGTCTTTGAGCTAGAGTCCAAGTCAAATCTCAAGTCTCTGAGCAAGAGACTATAGTCTAAGGCAGGTCTGAAGTCTGTCGTGGTTATAATGAATGTTGTGTCACCTGCTGCGGTCAATCCACGCTGCTTACAAAACTGCACAGCCATAAGGAATTCTGTAACTGTAACCTGTTTTTCATTGACAACCATGTAATGTGCAATGCAATCAATGACAGCTTAAACTACTGTTAGTCAACACATTCCCCAGACTCTCAAACAATCCAATCCAATCCACTTTATTTATATAGCACAATTTAAAAAACAACAAGGTTACCAAGGTTCTTTACAGAGATAACGTTATAGCCTGACTTTAATGTTACTATACAGTGTAACGTTATGGCCTAACTAAATAGAACTGTAATTTTAAATGATCAACAATTAACCTGTAACCTGTTTGCAGCCACTGTTAATAATTAACATGATGGCAGCCAGCGGGAAGTAAATGATTATGTTAATCGACCACCACTTTTTTGGTAGCAAACAAACTCTCAATCATCTTTTCATAACACAGTGCTGAGCTAAAAATGTTTACTAACCTCAGGTTACTAACCTATTTTGCGTTCAGCACTTCTTTGTTTCGGTCTTGTTTTATGAAGTCAACGTTTATGATGAATGGCACAGCAGCTTCTGGTATTTGTTGTCCTCTCTCACATGTGGTTGAGCTCACCAGATCTGTAGTATGTGTTAGGTAGGTAAGTCTTTTGAGGACGAGTCTCAAGTCAAGTCTGAAGTCACTTAAGTCAGACTCAAGTCCGAGTCTCAAGCTCAAATCCCCATCTCTGATAATTGTAAAATGTACATCTGTATAGAGACGTTGAATGGAGTGGAAAACTGTGAAAGGACTAAAGAAATATGTTAACTGTCAAAATGTTTTGCTATACCATTTCTACTGAGCTAACTATGCCTTTAAAGGAGAACTCCGGGCAATTTTTAAGTTAATCTTGATCGAGCTGGAAAAAAAATGAGCCGGACTGGTGCTTGCAACACGGAGCTATACAGGTAATGCCCAGAGTTCCCACGGGACTTCAGCACGAGACTACAGCTAGCCATCTAAAACCCTATTTAGGTGAATTTAAACAATGTCCAAGTTGGTAAACGCATCTTGTTGTCATGTAAGAGCCCTGTTCATGTTGGACAGACATTTTAATTGCATTTTGTGTCTGTTAAGAGGCACAAAGACACTCTTTATGTAAATGCCCCCATAACTGCCATTTTGGCTACGTGGGAGCTCTGGGCATTAGCTGTAACAACTCCAGTTAATTTTTTTTTTCTATAGACAGTACTCACAAACGTATAACGATCAAGATTAACTTAAAAATTGCCCGGAGTTCTCCTTTAATACCTCAGGTTGTATTAGAGATGCAGATTTTGCATCAAAGTGGTAGACACCCGTTTTCTTCAGATATTTAATTCACTGAATTACTTCAAAACATTTATCTCACTTTTGCAATATGGTTACAATAATATTAACTATTAAACAATTTATTAAATCAAATAAAAATCTATTAATAGAACACAATTAATCAATGCAAATACAAACAATGAAGAACATAAAAAGGAAAGACAAAAAATGCTTACTGTTTTTATTAGTGATGTGAAAGATAAGTCAGGTGATATTCTACATTTGTTGTCTTGTCAAATCCCATGAAAATACAATACAATACTCTCCCTCTCTCTCCCAATTGCACAAGTCACCATCAAGTGCAGCATATACCAAGATGATGCACTATCCCCGCTGCTGTTCTGCATTGGCCTAAACCCCCTCAGCCACATCATCATAATTGCAACAACCATCAGTCACTTCCTCTTGGATGACATCAAACTGTATGACAGGAATGGGCTAGACATCGCCTCACAATAACAGGATCTACAGCAACGACAATGAAATGTCATTCGAACTGGACAAGTGTGGTCGGATGATATCAAAAAGAGTGAAAATGATTAGAACCAATGGGGTTGAACTACCAGAAGGCAACATCGCAGATGTTCAGGACAGCTACAAGTACCTTGAGGTCACGCAGACTAACGGAAACCATGAGGAGGCACCAAGGAAGTCGGCCACACCCAAATACATATACAGAGTAAGGCAGGTCCTGAAAAGTCAGCTGAATGGAAGAAAAGATACAAGTCATCAACGCATATGCCCTGCCAGTCATCAGATATCCCGATGTTGTAATAATCTTTCCAAAAAAGGAGATAGAGGCCACTGATATTAAAACAAGAATGTTCCTCATGATGCATGAGGGTTTCACCCCAAATCCAGCACCCTGAGACTGTACATTAAGCTGAGCAAGGGAGGCTAGTGAGTGTCAAAACCACAAGATCTACAAGTATATCAGGAAGATGGCCCCCAAAGATGAAGAGCTAAGTGAATACTTCAGGTAGCAGAAACCAGAGGATGAGGAAACCCTTTATGGGTGATACCAAGAAATCCTTCCGGTGGCTGGAAAAGGCTAGACTAAGCACAGAAGCCCCAATCATGGCGGCCCTAAGAACAACCACTCAGTACAAGATCAGTAGAGGCTATGGTCTACCACACCAGGCAGGACCCCAGGTGCAGACTGTGCAAGGGTGCCCCTGAGACAGTATAGCACATAACAGCAGGATGTAAGATGCAGGCAGGAACATGGTACATGGAACGCCATAACCAGGTAGCTTGCATAGTAAGTAAGGACTGGAAGTCACAATGTCAAAATAGAAGACACCTTCTAGGGTAGTTGAGAATGACCGAACTAAGATCCTGTGGGACTTCAAGATCCAGACTGACATACTCATGATGGCTAACCAACCAGACATTGCACTGATCGGCAAACAGCAGAAGAAGGCAGTAGTGATAGATGTGGCAATCCCAAGCAACAGCAAAATCAAGAAGAAGTAACACGAATAGCTCGTAAAATACCAAGGGCTGAAGGAAGAGCTAGAAAACATATGGAGAGTAAAAGCAACAGTGGTGCCAGTAGTAATCTGATCACTGGGGGCAGTGACTCCCAAACTGGGAGAGTGGCTCCAGCAGATTCCAGGTACAAAATCTAAAGTCTCTGTCCAGAAGAGTGCAGTCCTAGGAACACCTAAGATACTGTTCAGAACACTGAAACTAATAGAGGGCCCGAGTTTGAGGATGACATCACGGAGATAGAGCAAAATCCCCTCTCACCCCTCACGAGGGGTGAGAGGGGATTTTTTTTGTTATACACATAAACAAACACACGTGTAACCCTCATGTGCGAACACACTCATATTGAATTATACCAAACCAGATTACAGGAACGGAGGGGGGTCGAGGGGTTGAATAAAATGCTTTAAAATTTTGATTGATTCAAATGCAGAATATGGAGTGTCATCCGGCTCTTATGATCATATTTTCATTGTCACCATGAATTAATGAACTCATCATGAACTCATGAACAACAATCTTTAAATCTATAAGGCCAGAAAATGTGCACACAGAAACTGAAACATGCAAAGAGTCATGTAAGTACAGTGCATGTAATAGCATTAAAGGAGATAGGCAGTTAGCTGGGAAGTTTCCGTATACACCGAAATTAAGCGACCCAGACAGTTCTCAGAATAACTCCTGTGATGAGAATGTCCTCCATCTCTAATGTCATACATGGATGATGCGCATATGCATTAACACACTCAGATGTGTACACTCTTTCTCTCAACCTTAATCATGTAAATCAGCATGACATAGTTCCTCTTGTCCGATGCCCTGTGACACAGATTGAAAGAGCAATGTAAAACATACAAAGCCAGAGCTTGTGTGTCTGTGGGCGGGGGTGTTTATGTGGGTGTTTGTGGTGTTTTCAGGAACCCTCAGGGGTCTCACCATTGTGTAAAGTGGTTTGGTTGTGGTTAAAAGAATGCTGAAGTGTGTTCATTTCAAACTTTCCGCACAAGAACTACTACTACTAGAACTGCAGTAGATGCACGTGCAAGGTTAGGGAGTTGACTTCGCAGTGGGCAACACCCTTAATATTGCATGCTTGGTTGAACAGTACTTTCACCGGGGACATGAGAAAGTTCAGAGAATGCAAAAATACTTAGGGTAATTCAGCGTTTACAGTGTCCTCCGTCCGTGGAGCTTGTGAAATAGGAACGTTAAAGATCTAGAAAATTAGAAAGAATGAATTAACATATGCTACTAACGTTAGCGTGTCTGGCTACCTAGGTTACTACCTACTGTAGTAGCTGGGCTTTAATTGCAAGGCTAAGGAGCTTATGATGAACTAATTAGCTACATTCAGTGGGGCTGCAATTTACATTAAAACGCCCAGTTTTCAAAAGCACATCCATTGTGTAGTAATTCCCCATTGCTGGTCCACAAAGTTTAAACTCTAGTGATCCCAGTCAAACATTACAAAACACTTACAACCAAGCCGGAGACTATGTTTTAAACCAACATTAGCTTTCCTAGAAAATAAAAATCTGCTGGCTACAGTTATCTTTTTAGCTGGCAAGATTGATGATTGCTGTCCAGAATAAGATGCCTGTTTTTCTCTATCACTGTCAGAAATGAAGGACATATTATTTCACAAATTACTAAGAATTTGACATGTGAATCTGCCACGTTAACATTATAAACGCTATATGTGCTGTGTGAGAACCGAAAGCTTGACAGGTGCAGCAACTGATGGACTTAGAACTGTCTGTTTCCAAACTGAGACTGTGGTTTGGCTTATTTATACCTTCTGTGATTCTAAAGATTAAGAGGCACATTTCCCACAAACCTTGATACTTCTGCTCATAACAAAGCTGATACTACTTGCTATATGTCTGTCACTTCATAGGATTTTTTTTCTTTTTGGCTTTACTGAAGAAATTAAACATGTTGGAGTTGATTTTCCATTCTTTCTACCTTTTGTCTTTGCCAGACACATATACAAACAAACAAACAAAATATAGTTTCTCACTTAGCCTACTGAGTTATCCCTTGGGATTATTTTTTAATGTGTTCACAGGGAGATTTTCACACATAACTGTGACACTGTGAAAATGCACTATTACATTTTTTATGATCTTGTTAAGGTTGTGCAATTATTATTATGTATTGTTAAATGGCCTTTATTATAATTTATTATCACCTGATTTATGAAATATTCTAGTCTTTGGCAAAAATGTTTCCATTGTGTGGCCTGTTCATTACTGTAAATTGACTATTTGATGTTTTACAATGAAAGTGAAATTGGAAAGGAGAGCAGATAGATACGGTCACCCCACTTATTTCAGTGATCCAAATCTGTTGAGTCATATTGTGTTATATAAAGTTTACCCAATATGTTGCTTCATATGTTTACTCTAATTTTATGTTTACTCTGATTACCAGCCTTTTTGGCTTGTAACGTTACAGTACATAGCCTAGCCATGCATACTCGTCACCCTTTACTTCAGGTTGCATATGTCTTTTTTCATTTCCTGTCTTCTTAATCACTTTGTGACCACTTGGGAGCCCCTGACCCTACGGTAAGGACCACTATTGTTGAGGTCTGGTGCTTCCTGGTGTTGACACTTTATTTGTATATAGTGTCTAGATATGGGCCCATTTGAATGGAAACAATTGGATGGATTCCTGGTGGTTTCTATGAATGTGACAGTAAAACATGATCTTGAACTAAGAATATTAAAAAATAAAAGATTGAGAGTTATGACACAGAGGTCAACACTGACCAAATTATTTTGGCTTCACGTCTTCAGAATACTGTAACTAAACTGACAGATTCTTGAATGAAAAATGAACAGATGAGTCATCATCTCTCATCACATTAGTTTTGTGGTTGATTTCCTCTTTTATAGTGGTTGGCACAGTAATGGAAAATAGTTGATGATCACCATTGCAGGCAGATCACTGAGAGCACAATCACATATTTTATCACATGACACTCAGGTGAATCACTCAGGTTATCTTGGAACATATGTTTAACAGATTTGTTCTAGTCTAGTGCATTACATAAAATATACTGTACAGCATCAATGCCAGACATTGTTGTATGATGACATCATGAAAAAAACTAAACTAAATAAGTCATCTCAGTGGTAACAAAGTAGATAAACAGGACATGGACACACTGGTTAAAAAAATAAAAATATCTGATATGCTCAACTTGATGAACAGATGTTAACTGAACCTCTTAACACATTCTTTTCACATTAGGGAGGATTTTTCTTTCATAGAGAATTAGGTAACTGATTACAAAGCTAGTGTGCATTTGTTTACACCAATAAAATGTAAGGAAGTCTTTAAAAAAAAAGACATTTTATTCAACTTTTTTCCCACTTTATTGAATAGAAACGTTCAAACAGACATCGGTAGAACATAATTAGTTCATTATAATACCTACATCTGTGAACATGACTGCTACATATACCAAATCAAAAAAGCAAGTAATTTAAAATATATATAATAAAATACGGTAAAATATATATAATAACAAAAATATGTTATAAAAACAATAGTCTGTCGTATAAAAGTGTCTTGTAAAAGTGTGTGAGAGGGTTCCTTAAAGTACGAATGCTTAAACAAATAGGAGGAGATCCACAGTCTATGTAAATAATGAAATGATGCCAGCAGAATATTCAGTACATTAATATTTTTCATCATGCTGTCAGTCTCTGTGCAAATTAACAAATGATCTTTTATGATATAATAGATTTAATGTTAATTCAAATTAGTCATTTTCTTCATTCATATGATTATTAGAAAAATAAATTGCTTGTAAAAGTGTTTGCTTGAGTCAGTTAAAGGTACAGTACACATGTATGCGTGTGTATTTGATCAGGATGCTACCACCTCCACATTAGGGTGTGACGAGTTATTTTTAGCCACACATGTACTGATAATGTTGTAGATTTTGTAATTGAACTCCACACCTTCTTCCGTGTTCCTCTGAATTACACGTTGATTGTTTAACATTGTATTTAATTTCAGGTGGACACACCTACCTGCTGTACAAGACGATATTTATTCTGCAGTTTATTCACAATATTTTAAGACTTTTTAGGGATTGTCATTTTCAGTTCCAGTAAAAATGCAACATCAACAGCTGGCTGTAGACCTATTCAGTGTCTGACGGGTTCATTGTTGTAACTTGTGCAGTGAATTATACAATGTCTACTATTTAGGATTCCTACTTATGTGTAAAGTATGTGTTTTTCTCATACAGCCATGATGAAAGCTGCTTTGGATGTAGCGTATCTTTTATCTTCTTCCCGTATTGTGTGTGTGAAGAAATGTAGGTTATCTTCAGTGGTATTAGCTTTAGCAAATGAGGTAATGTCCAGATAGATGACTCTCCTAAAAGTGAATACAGAAATACTCTTTAGCATCCTTACATTTCCTAACATTTTCATTTCATTTTCTTGTTTATGCAGCTCTAGGCTATTCACATCTTGGGCCTATCTCTGTACTGCAAGTACAAAGGTATATCGACTTTTTTGTTCAAATAATTCTCATTTTCGCTATGAGAACAAACACTGTAAGTAAAGTATCCAAACACCTTTATCAAATTTAAAATTTTATAATTTGTACAATTTTGCAGTATGTTCACAACACCAGAATTTCCCAATTGCCAGCAATATCCCCCTTTCATCAGGCAGTACAGTATAACACCAACTTTTGTATGTTTTCAGAGGCTCTCTTGTGACATTACCGTTACATAATAATGGAAAATCATGAAATATTTCATCAGACTAGGCCTGACTGATTGACAGGAAGTCTGTTTTGTGAGCTCTGGATAACAGCAATAATATACTGCAAGGGAGCTGAATACTATGGAGAAGTATGGCACTTTCACTTTTGTTTGATTTGTGACTAGTACACTGCTTAGCTCCATCGTTGAAACACATTATGCTTACCGAATAAAAAACAAATAGTGTTCACCTTCCGACAATTAATCAGGTGAACTGAGACAAAAACTTCTATCTGAGTCATCATACATACAATCTTATAATCAGGAAAAGGCACAAGATAGTGTTCATGGTGTAACATACAACTTACCTGTTGTTAGTAAGTCTGTGTTTGCTTATGGACATTGTTTCTGCAAACCAGACAAATACTGATAACCCAAAACAAATTTTGTTCCTGGAATAACTAAGCAATTGACACCAATCATGCTTAGGGTCAGGTATAAAAAAACTGAGTACTTTCAGTACTCTTTTCTACCTAAAGGCTACAAACCTCCACAAAAATGTACATAAGGAAGTATTTTCATTTTATCTTAATACAGTTCCTTAAACCCTTCTTGGTGTTTTGTAGGTGATATACTATGGTGCAGAAAACTGGTAGGAAAAAAGTTATAATCAGTCTGATGAATCACATGCCAAAGGAAGTCCTTGTTTCTGTTTCTTCACGGATGAGAGATCTGATGAGGGACGGCTGTGTTGCAGTGTGAAGTGGTTTGTTGTCACATGGGCTCAAACTGTGAGATAAATACACTCTGAAGGATTGCATTCATGTTATTGTGACCAGATTGTTTTTTTCTTATTTAGCTATACTTATCCTATGATAATTTTGCTACAGAGCACTAAAAGGTTTTATGAGCAAACAAATAACATAAGATACCATGCTGTCCCATTTGCCTAATTCAAACCAAGTTGACCACCAAATGGTCAATATTATTATTATTATTATTAATTTGGTGTTTCCATTTATGTAGTATGTAAAAAATGTGATGTGATAAAGTGACATGAAAGCAGAAATATTTAAAAATTAAACTATTGTCCATTATAGATATTATCTACTGCTGCAGCAGAAGCAATTGCCATAAAAAATAATCTAATGCTTTTGAACGTGCTTTTACTTCTTTTCTCCGAAATGATTCTCTTGGCATGCTGCTGAGGTTGCAGAGAACTGCCACCGTCCCCACAGCGTGGCAGGGTGGGGAATCAGTGTTGCAAGTGTTTCAGCAGAAGACTGTGTGGAAGTGAAACAGCTTTCGGTAGCCGAGGGACATGAGGCCGGGAAAGATTCAGGGGAAGTCAGACTGACAGGTTCCTATTATGCTGCTCACTGTCCCCAGACAGAAGTCCCTGCTTCAAGCGTCACACTTCAGTTCCGGATCTGTCTGACTGATGTGTTTGTCAGCAGGAATCTTTAACACATTGACCACATTTTCCTGTTTTTCTAAGTAATCTAAGATGTAATGTCTCAAAGGGCGTCAATGCTGATTCTACCAATTATACAACAGAATAAAAATGTATGAAAAGCCATATAAATACGGAAATCTTTCTTAACTCATTCTTACAGCATTCTTTCTTTTGAATGACTAATTACAATTCAGCATACACAATTAGCTGACTTCTTATGATATAATTACAATAACTACAGTACATACAATATAACTCATAATAAGGTTCAGAGATTCCAAAGATACAAACAGAATACAAAATGTCATCAGTTTCATTTTAAAATGTGACAGTAGTCAAATCCTCTGGACAACTGTTTTTAAGTTAGGCTGTTACTGATCGTTGATAAGAGCAGGCATTTGTCTCCATCTAGTGGTCATATGTACTCACTAAATTATTATTAGTAAAGAGTGAGCAGGTTCATTAAGGTTGAATCACATTTGGTTTTCAAAAAACATAACAAACAAAAAAAAGAAACATCAGAGGCCCCATGGCTCATCTCTCTCTCTCTCTCTCTCTCTCTCTATTTTTTTTTTTTTGGAAACTCAGTTCATTAAGAGCTGAACACATTTTACAGACATGTTGTAGGCCAGGGGTATTCAATTAGAATTCAAAGAGGTCCAGTTAGAGAAAATTTCCAGAAGCAAAGGTCCGGAACAACGACTAACTTGCGTATCATCATATATTTTTATTCAACAACTGACAATATTTCAACAATATTCAGTTTTCACATCAAACTGGAGGGATAACTATAAAAAAACTACTCTAATAATAAATTCTAAATTTAAGTAAACTAAAATAAAGTGCTTAATTTCAGGAAAAATATATATAAAAAGTTTAGCTTGAAGTGATGAAGTGTAGTCTTTATCAATTTTATACTAAACACGCAACACATCTTCACAAATGAACAGTTGTAATGCCTCCTCTTCTCTTTCATTCGCTTTAGAGCTACCACTTTCCTACTTTCTCTTGTTCAGTGAGAAACGGGAGCTCTAGCGTGTCCTGCCAGCTAGGATTGGAGATATATGAGATATTCTGGTGTTAAACTGCCCGTGGGAGGACATGTAAGAATCTGTACTTTCTTGATTAAATACCATGTGAAATAACGTCTCTCATTCGCCTCCTCACTCACTGTGTGTTGTACGTCTCCGGTGTATCGCTCTCGCGGACTCGCAAAGCCTGTTGGAATACACAGATTTGATTGGCTGAGTAGCGTCACATGAGACGATTAGAGCACATCCGATTTGTCTGTGATTTTCCCGGGCCTTTAAATCAGTAGGCTACAGTAAATGCTAGAAAAGCTGCGCGGGCTAAAAAAAGATACGCGAGGTAGTAATTCTCTAAATCGGCTGTAGGTCGGCGGTCCTGAGAGGACGGCGGCTGGGTCCGGATCCGGACTGCGGTCTGCCTATTAGTGACCTCTGTTGTAGGCTATACTTACGGCTGCATCTAATTATGTTCCAATCCTAACACCTGAGAAGCAGGAACCAGAAAATGTTTGGTATTTTATTCATTTTTATTATAAATGCAAACAGTTAACAGATGTAAACATTTTTCTGTTGAGTAGGTGCTTAAAGATGCCCTGTAGAGTTTTCTTGTAAACAAATGACTGACAGTTTTCATCAAAGTTATTTTGTGTGTCCTTAGGTTTAATGTATCCAACAAAGGTTGAGGTCAAGGGCAACTGAACTTGGACCTCTGGGATGAGCTAGGCTCATCGATCATCTGGGATCCTAGATAGCTGAGTTTCCTTACCAGACAGTCAGAACTGAAGAAGTCTCTTGGATGAGGGACGAAACGTCGTCTAGTTTCTTCTACCAAGTCCAGTTGCCCTTGACCTCAACCTTCATTGGATAACTATGACAGGGATGACTGAGAACCTTCGCAGACATCTTAGGTTTAATGGACATGTTTATTTGCTTTCCTTCATTGTAAAACATTTTCAATGTCATTTTAAAAAAATATATTACATTCCATCTTCGCTAGCTTGTTTCTTCTTGCTTGCCTTTTGTTTGCTATTGCGTTGTTATTTTGCACTTTACTGCCACCAACTGTTGATCCATCAAATAGCGTGAAACTGGCAGTAGGAATGTGTATCATATTGCATGCATGTATATTCATGTGAAAATGCGAAAAATAAGGGGGACCCAGTCATAAAAACATAGCTCCATAGCATTACTATTGGTAGAAAACTTCACTGGACATTTAATTGACTCATTATTTCAGCATTAGCTATGATAACTTATTGAGGATACTTCAGGACCCCAAGCAGTTTATTATGACCCTGCTGCGAGGAAGGTAAGTTGCAATTCTAGGTGGTAATCAGTGTGCATTTTAACATATTTTCAGTGTTAAGCTTTGACTTGAAATCAAAGTCAAATATTTATTACGGAATGATACAGCAAGGCTGCAGGGTCTCACTGTTTCTCACACAAACACATTTGCAGCACAGTTACTCGGAGGAAGCTGAAAGAGATTATATGATAGTAGAGGGGGAAAAAACACTCTTTCATCACTCCTCCTGTAAGTATTAAAGCACTGCAAGTCTGCCACAGGAGGAGTTAATCTTCAGGAGTTTCTGCATTGAGCCAGTGTAAAGTTTCTTTCTCCCCAGTTGGGAAGAAAGAACAGTTTGTGGCAGTCAGCAGAGACTCGTTGCTTTATCTCCCACCCACTGCGAACTCTGCCACTCGCTTCTCCCTGAGCCTGAAGTCCTGGGGCATTATCTCAGCCTCTGCTGCTCACATTACGTCGACCTTCTGGTGCTTCGCTGCCTCCGTGCCCTCCCTAACTCCCTCCTGTCAATCTAGCCACCCTTCCCCTCGTCCTGCTGCGCTTCTTCCTTCAATCACTTCCTGCTTCCCTGCCTCCCTTCTTCCTCCTGTCCTTTCCAACCTTTCCCCCAATGTTTCCGCTCAGATTCAATTTCTTTCTTTTCTCCTTTTCTCTCCTTTCTTTTCTGCCTCTTCTCATATCCTCAACTCCCTCAAAAATCATGCTTGCTCCTTCTCATTGTCCCTCTCTATAAATCCTTCTTTTTCTCATTACTGACTTAGTCCTTTGCTTCTTTTCTCTACTCCTAATACTCTTACCTCCCTTGCTTTTATTTGTACCTTCTCTCTTTCCAGTTCTTTCCATGCAGACTCTGCTCTCATTACAAATTCCTTATTTTCTATCCGTCTTCTCTTCCCACTGTTTGACCTTCCCCACCAAACCTTTCCTATCATACCCTGTCCTATCCTATCCTATCCTATCCTATCCTATCCTATCTCTCCTGAGTATTAAGCCCATGCCGAGTTCCAGCAGGGCCAGAAATACAATCAGATAATGCTGGACCTCCCATCAGACTGGCAGAAGTTAGTTCTCTGCAGAAGCGCTTGTTTAGAGTAACTACTCTCTGCAGATGCCGACACAAAAGGTTTAATGGTTGTAAGCAGAAACATGCACACACAAACGTTTTTCACGCACAAGGTCAACAACACAACATGAGGACATGCATGCAGAAATCGCAAAGAATTGACATAACCTCATGTTTCAGATGAAACAGGAATTTATTCATTCTCACTTGTGTTTTAGTTTTTGCTATAAAAAAAGACAGCTATGCAAAGTGTTCCTTTTTGTTGGTGGAAATATGTTATAGCATACAATATGTCTCTCCCCCCCCATGTCTTAATTCCCATATCATCCATAGCTTTCGGGGAGGTTTTATGTAAATTTCACACCCTGCTACTGTTTCTCAGTTTTAATATGTTCGCATATTTTGACAACAATCACTCCAGTTCTTTTTTTTTTTTACAGTGTTGTCTGTGGTATATCATCTAAGCAAGTGAATTAGCATATTGCCCAAAATGTATTACTAATTCTTGAAATCTTAGAATAAATGCTATTCTTTAGGTATCTAAAGCCTGTAGGCATCAAACTTAATATCAAACACATAAGAATTGTACCTTAAATACTGAACAACAGGAAGTTAGTAAATCACAAGATTAGACTTTGCAGGGATGATGTTTGCGATTGCTCTTGATCTTAACTTTATGCCATAAACGCTGCTTGATAACCTCACCCTGCTGGATGTTTGCAGTTTGTGAGCCTACAAAAAACTGACCTTCCAGATGTTGCTGGGGTCAGTGATTGGATGTGTACATGATCAGCAATCCACTGTTGACTCACACACGTTTGGCAATATACTGAGAAATCATGCTGTGTGAGCCAGTATGTAAGCCATCTTCTAATTAAAAATCTTAAGAAACATAATTTTATACTTTTACCTAAATCATTTATCAGCTGGGACTGTAGAAGTCTCATCCTTTTTTGTTTTGGTAAAATAAAATAAAATTCTCATAGCAGGCTTTGGTGTAGTAGATGATTGCTTAAAATCATCTAAGCATTGTGATCCTATTAGAAGGGTATTTAACAGCTAAATTAATAACACATAGAAGAATTCCAAAAACATGTCCTAAATCCCCTATTTTTCTGTTGCATGGTGCATTTGTTAAACATCATAATCAGCCACATCAGGACGTATCCAACAAAAACAACACAGCAGAGTTTTCTAACACAATATTTATTGTCAAAAATAACTTATTTAAGAGCAGGGAGTGAGATTGCCATTATCGTATTTCCAACGAACACAAAATGACATGGGTGGTAATTCACTATGGGTAACTGATTATTCAGAAATGCTAATAACAACAGGTTTGTAGATTCTTTACTATCACACAGAATGTGAATGTTCAGTTATAATCATATTGAATTTTAACAGATCAAAATGATGTCATATTTCAAAAACCATATGGGTGTTCATATCGGACAGTTGACAATTTTTGTTCATGGTTCACATAGTAGAGACCAGAAACAGAATAGAATATATAATTCCTTTTTAATAGTACATATTACAAAGTTTTGTGAAGTATAAATATTTTCTCTTGATACTTGCTGTTCCAAACAAATGTCACCTTTCAGAGCTTAATGTCAGCTTTGATCTGAATTACAGGGTTTTTTTGTGCAATATAAAGCGATCCTAACAAAAATTGACTTCAAATGCTGCATAATACATTATTTAGATCATGTTTGACTTTTAGATCCTGTCAGTCCCCACATCTACAGCTCTGTATCTCCTTTCACATCTTCCTTCTCTGACAGACGAGCCTTTTTTTTGTTTGTTTTAAACTGAGATTCTAAGGAGAGGCGGCTGAAGAGCAGAATCAATCATTCAGAGGTGTCGGACGAGCTTTTTTTCTCCTCACTTTGCTTTCATCGCCTTTCAGCCTGTTCCAGGAGAGCTTGGTAGATTTCTGATTTCAGAAATCGCGGATAACAGTCGTTTTCCATCAGCCCATATATCAGTTTCTGCGCCCTGTTGAAGCAATTTGGCCCCGGCTGAGAGATATTTTCACTGATTTCTTCTCTCGTCACACAGTCAATGTTTATCTGTGTTCAGAAAACAGCAACTTTTATTTCACTCATGAGTTCTTTCTGTTTGGAGATAGTTTCACATTATCATGCCTGTTCAGAAAGTTAACTATATGTTCAAATAGTAAAAGAAAAAACAGTGTAGCACTAAAAAAAGAAAGGGAATGTAGCCCATGAACATCATTGTATTTCAGAGTAAAAGTGAATGAAACTGGAGAAGTGACAGTGACAACAAGCAAGTCTGCAATTGAGGCTAATTTGAAGTTACACAGGTCTGACTTCATTTACATCTCACTTTAGAAAAGCCATACCTGTCTCGGCGCATCAACTTGGACAAACTCTACGTAGATTCTTTTGGCAGCAACCATCATTTCTGTGTCACTGGTCTTTTTCTTATAGTTCTCACAGGCCAGCCAAAAGAGAAGGTTCTCCTCGCTGTATTCTGTCTTCAAGAAGTCCTCAAACACCAGCTGGCCTGCTGAACACAAGGACCAGAAACACTTTGAAACATGGACGGTTTTATTTCAGACATTCAACAGAAGTTGAATTGCAAGGTTATAGAGGACCTGGTTAGTCTGCCATAATCCTCTCTTTTTTAAACCTTAATTACAGTGTGTCTAGCCTGCAACCAAACATGCACTAATAATTACAAATACCCTAGGGGAACATACAGACTGGAACTGTTTTTTTTCTTTTCATGTGTAAAAAATGAAAGATGTGGAGCCCCTGAAGTCCTAAAAGATCTTTTTTTAATCTTGTGTACTCAAGTTATCATCTTGTGATATCAAGACACTGCGCCTAGTGTAAGAACATTTTTATACTCTCATCCTAAAACTCTCTTGCTCATACAAGTGTTCAAAATCAGATTTACTAAACTCATAACAGCATCAACTTATTGTAAATTGAATGAATGGCGGCTGTTCATGAGGAGGTGTAGTGAGATGTCATCATTTGTACGTGAAAAATTGGTGAACGCCACAGATTCTCTTAAATCACTCATATGTGCCACTTAAGAACTAATGTGTTCATATGGGTAGTTCTTGCATGGGGACATGGACTTGGGACAATGTCTGGACAAAGGACTTATATGTACAAGATATTTACTAAAGAACATATTGGATCTTGTGCGACAAGATGGGAAAAACAAATTTAGGACTTCGGAGGCTCTGTAGGGGTGTGAAAGTCACATAAAATATCAAAAATACAAACATCTTGGTTAAATTTGGATTTTAAAAATATGACAAACAGATCTGTGATTAACAGCTTTTTCCTGACCTTTCAAATACACTGCAATGACCATTCACAGTCTTCATCAACAAACAGATTTCATCATGATTCCTCCCTGATGAAGACCATTGAATATGGCTGAAAGCTTTGAAACGTGTTTACATTGACACATTGATCCTTAGTGCAAGAGTTAGAAAAGCTTCCAAGACCTTTTTTCAGCTCTGGTAATCATCAGCTAATTTCCCTTCCCAATTTGCCTCCACTTTGTATTACCATTACATTTCTGACCTTGTGTTTGTTACAGGAAGACCTTGTTTACTTCAAACTGCCATCTAGCAGCAGGGAACATAACACATATGTGAGCACTGGGGTATAAAATCAGGTGAAAATAGCTTTAAACGAACCTGCTCTTTTTAAAAAAAAATGGATTTTTTAAGAAGAAAATCATAGGACCAATAAGCCTTAGCGAAAGTTTAAGCCATTCTGTTATCTTTCACTCACATTCTCTCTTCCTCAACATATTCTTTGTTAGCTCAAAGAAGTCAGTGAACAAAGAGACGATGCAACAAACTGCCAGGTATTGTGGTGGATGTCTGGAGGCACTTTCAACTTCAAAACCTTCAAAACCAAACCCTCCATCCCAGTGCTGCACTGCCTCAGCATCATATAATTGCACGCACCTATATTTCTTGTTATCTTCTCCTCACACCCATTACCTTTGTTACAGGAGTATTCATGGAGCTGTGAGTCTAATGCAGGTGTAAAATACTTAGCACGTCTTCTGGGAGCACAAACAAACAGCTAACTGCAAGCACCAGCGTCACACAAATCGCTTTACATAAATCACAACTTGCGCTCTGACAGTAATTGACAGGAAACAAAATATTGTCCAGAGGCCACTTGTTCCCGTCTACAAATCACTCTTGGTCCATACCAGAGTTTTCAATCAAAACAGAGCTGACTCTTTAAAATGACACAAGATATAAAGGTACATGAATGCCATCAGATTGCAAATGGCACATACACAACTATTTATTTTTTGCTACCGTTACTGTTTACCGATTTGTCATTTGAGTCACTGCATTACTTCAAAGGGAAATGGAGCAACTGGGACACAAGACAATATTTATCTTCTGGAGGACTGTTAATCTTGATGCAGGAGACAACAGGCTGAAATATTACAGATCAGCTGAATTCATTTCAGTAAAGTAATGAGAGAGGAAAGACAGCAGCAAGAGAGAGAATGAACCCATCTCCCCTTTTAGTCATTTTCAAATAGAGGCCGGGAATATGGTCAGGTGAAAAGCCATCAGTGAGTGCCGGCTTTATAAATGAATAAGAGTGGGCTGGAAATCGCCCTATCTACACTGGCAGCTCAGATTAGGTCTCTTATCTCTGCCAGTGTCCTCCTCCTTAAATATATCTCCAAATGGATTTGATGAACTTGAAGGAAGAATATATCCTCGACCCTTCTAAAGAAGCCTGAGGGTAATTCAAGATGATATGCGGGGCTGAGCGGCAGAGAAGTGCAATGGTGAAAAGAGAGGACAGAGATTGCGTGAGGAGCATTTGACAAGAGTGAGAGGAGTAAATCCATAAGTAAGCTTACTTTTGCACTCCAGAAGATGGTCGAGTGACTCTCCCCATGCCATAACATCATCAACAGGAGCCCTGCAAAGCAAAAATGTCAGAAAATGTACATCTTGTCAAACAAGTGAGGTGCATATTGTGTAAAGGACAGAGGTGTATCTCTGTCAGCCATAATTTAATTTTAAAATCCCAAATTTCATCTACTTAAATCATCAAAGTAATCGATGATTAATGATTTCTCTTTAGTTAGGGTTATTTTTGTCATGTCATTTTTTAAATTAACTGATATAAATCAATCATATTGTCAATTTGTTAAAATTTTTATTAAAAATGTGAATGGCCATCTTATGTTACAATATTTCCAATCATAGAGGATAAAATTAATGACAATTAATTTACATCTTAGCTGATACTGGCTTTTAATTGAATACGGGGTATCAGATTATCTGTCAGTTTTATCCATTGGAAATGGACTCCCTCCTGACCACAGTTACATGAAAATTGATCATAAAAATAGAAATTAAAAGTTATATGTTGGAAATATTTCTTAGGTGTCTTTATTGATGTAACAGAGAAAGGTAAGACAGGTCTAGGTCTTCATCAGTCTCCGAAACTTCTTCACACCTGAACCTGGCTCACAACAATAATTCCTAACATTATAAAAGCTAAAAGAAGAGTCAATGTTGGACAGATAGTTATCACACAATTTCAAAAAAAATGCTGGTGTTGCTCATCGTCATAAACTTGCCTTTATAAATTGTATTTCTACCCTCAAGTGACATAAGAAAAATAACTAAATAAAACTTAAAAGTTGTACCACAACGTCATGTTAGAAGGAAAAGAACTGCATTAAAATTGTTATTTCAGTAAAGGAGTAGAAGTATCAGCCAAATGTACGTGTTATTTTTGACACATTAAAACGCATTTAATGTTGTACTTCATAGATTGTTGGGTAACTTAATAATCTGAAACAGAACATATTTTACAGCTGATTATATGTTTGGTATATAAAATTGGGTTCACTGACCAGTAGTGAAAATCGTGTAATTCTGTAAATTAAATTGTTACTTGTCTGCAATAATGTAGATGTATGTCACCATGGCAGCTAACAGCCAAACCAGCAGTATCCTCTTGTCATTAGTTAACTTGTTCGGGAAATCCTATATTAGATGAACATTTAATGATCCCTGTGGGGAAACTGGGTCGTTGCAGTAGCAGAGAATCAGATAATAATAAGTCAGAGCAGTGAATGTAATACAAGGAATTACAGCAAGTGAACATGCTGAAAAGTGGAGCAAATAAATAAAAAACTAACTTCTGCACTGACAGACTAACAAGCTGGAGTGAATGTGCAATTAACAATGATGTGTGGATAGGATAACATCTACTGTAAAGAATATGTCTATGACATATATAAGTGTGCATTGTAAGTATATCCTTTTTATCTCAGTAGTGTGGCATCTCACCACAATTCTGATGAATCCTATTTTAAAACATACTGTGTGAATGAATGTTATGCTAATCAGGCATTAGGTACATTTAAGGACTGCACATTTATGTCTTATCTTGTCTTACCTTAATTTATCTTGGGTAACACACTGCTTTACAGTCACAGTTAAACCCATTTACAAGCTGTTAATGTCTTTTTTGAAAGTGGTGTTCTACCAAAAACACTTTTAGGGTCACCAACACGTAGTAGCACCAGGCTGACCTTGCCCCCTAGTCATCACCACCACTTCATTTAATAAGCACACATTGGTGTATTGAGGGAAAAATGGTGCAATTCCTGTTTTAGATAAATATGTAACACAAATCATTTGGTAGGTGTACAAAAAAATTTTTTCCTGCTGAGCAACAGACTGGTAACAGATTTTAAATATTATTTAAAGTCAAAGAACCGAAGGTCTAAATGTTTAGTCCTCTAGTTCCTTAGCTTTGAACAGATTCATGTCACTTGTCCAAGCACTGCCCTCCTAAATCAATGAATTTCTGAAAGTTTGATGTTCCTCTTGATAAGAAAAAACTAATTACTTAAAAGTATTATAATCTAAGTTGTATGAAAATGCAAAAATCTGCCAGCTTTGACATTGCAGCTTTTAACTATAATTTTAAGTAATGCATTATCAAAGGGTCCCTCACATGAGGGACAAGACATCACAAGAAAGGCTATGTCCTAAAGTAGCCATTTTTTTTTCCATTTTCTGTTTTGGATTGCATCATAAGGAGTACAGAAAATGTCAAGCTCAAAGAATTCTCACTTGTCTTTAGACCTTTTTTCATGTTTTCTTAGGGAAGAAAGGAAGAATAGGAAAGAGAGCTGGAGGCATGTTGAGAAGCTCTGAGAAACACAGAAACACAGAGGGAGAAACTTCCAATAAAAACTGCACAGATCACAGAAGCCCCATCAGAAGCAGCTGCTCACACACTTGCAGACAAGAAAGAACCATCCGCAAAACCCAACCCAGTTTTATTTTTGCAACATGCTTTTTGGCTGGGCAAGATCACAGAAAGTCAGTCATTATCGAAGAGCAAGGCAGACCGGAGGGGAAGTAAAACATTCAAAATGTTCAACAGTATCAAAATCCTCAGTGCCAGACAACTAGTTTGTCCAATGTCTCAAAGCTTAAACACAATTTGAAGCTCATACTTACATGTATTTTCAGTTGCCAAAAAAGACCGAAGTTTGTTTCGCAAGCTGTTGAGAGAATATGAACGGAACAACACACTCTTATCCTTAGCTTCTCAGACTTCTCTTGACAAACCCTACAGGTACAAGCCCATACATGTTGAGCTATAGCACAGGCAGGCCAAGGCTTTACAGAAATGTCAGCTTTCACTCTTTGCTTTTTAACCTCAAAGTCCCTTCACTGAAAATACATTTTACCTCAGCATTTTGACTGTAAACAGCCTCATTTGTTGCTTTGCGTGCTTTCTGAAGTTAGTGAACGCACAAACCTGAATGAAAATTCAAAAAAGCAAAACATTGTAAACTTAAACAGGAAGGTACGGCTCTGAGTAACCCTGCCCTGATAATACTGCTGTAGGCCTGAACTTTAGTTTGTCTTGGATTTGGATTTTGGCTCTTGAAGATAATTATCACTTGTTATCAGATGTGCAATTCTCAGAGTTTCTCAGTGTTCACATTTGACAATGAGGTGGAAAAATTACTTTTAAATTGAATTAAAAAATGTAATCGAAACACACACAGACACAGACAGGAGTTGGTCTTCAATGTTTTTACTAGAAGCTGTTTTGAAATTGTGATCTTGGTCTAACAGCAGTGAAAGATCAACATTAATACTTTAACATTCTTTACATTTTTGGGGGTAGTAAGGAGCATACTGATAACCTCTTCAACATAGCTTTGAGGTAAAGCAACAATAGCCCATTTGTAATATCTCAATCATGACCATCTTGTACTTAAGGTTACAGTTAAATTAGCTCTCATCCTATACAAAGCCCATAATAACACAATCAACCTTTTTTCCTTTTTTTTTCATTTCTTTTATTTGTAGCGCTGTCACCGGGATGCAAGCTGTGACTGTTACCTTTTTGATTTTAATTTTTGTTTAACCCAAAATCAAGTGTCAAGTAAATTATTTCTGGGTGATTTTGTGTTTGTCCTGCTGTGTCACCTTTTCCAATCATACTAAGTTTGCATCCCTGTGTTAAGGTGATTAATAAGTGTTTCCCTTTTCTCTTATTTTCTCTCAGTAATTAAGACAAATCTGTAGAAAATGGTGGGGAAGGTGACCTCTCTTCAAGGCAAAAAAGTAAGTACATGCAAATTTGAAATTATTTACTTTTATATATACACAGGTTGACCAAATTTGTTTTGTTATTTTTGAGAACTACCATGATTGGTTTCCTTTGCCTTAGGATTGCAACGGTCCAATAATTACATTTACATTCACATTCACATTTTTAAAAGTTAATGTCCCACCCTGGTCCAGGGTCAGGAATGGGTGTGAGTAGGAAACCCACTGCTGCAACTTGGCAGTTTGCAGAGGCATTTGGGGATGCATCACTCTATATGACTTGTGATGTGCTTCTCACTAGTGTTTACTGTAGGTCTATTTTCTTGAGGCTGTTACAGGGGAACTTGTGGGTGTTACTAATCTTTATTAATATAATGGAAAACACATAATTCAGGTGGCAGGTGACAATATAATAGAATGCAGTAAAGCTCTCAGGCATTATGTGTTGCTTTTAGATAATTACGTTTCTCCTGTAGATCAATCTTTATAAGGTTACAAGGTACTTTATTTGTCATTATTCAACAAAATGTTGTATAACAAAACAAAAGTTTGTAGTCCCTTCATGCTGCACTCACAGAACAGATTAATATATTGATATTTGGATACACCTTAAATGTGTAAAACATATTTTCTCATGTAATATCTTCTCTGCTGAGTCAGCACACATGTATCATTTAGTCTTCCCTCCTCTTTTGTCCTTGCCTTTGTTTGGGGAAGTCATCTCTTTAAAATTTGGCTATGGCACCTTTCCTTTTCTCACCTCATTGATAAATTTTAATTCATTTTAATTCAGTTAGAAACTCCTTTCAGCACTTTTTCTCATCATGTTCAAAAGTTTCTACTCATTCAGAATCTCTCTCACATCAATCTCTGACATGTTGAGAAAAAAGTCATAATAGTACAAGAATGACGTCATAATTTATGAGAATTCATAATATTTTTGAAACAGTCTACCTGCCCTATACTCTGCTGTGCATTAGCCTGCGTTGTTGCTATGATGATTTGGCCCCTTCAGAGAGTCTGCAGATACAGAACCGTTTGGGACTGTACTGCTGGATGAGAGGAAGTGGATAAATGAAACTTACTGGAAACACTTCTGATCGGGCAGAAATCTCACCACAAATCTTCACTTCAGCACCTCAGATAAAGTGCAGCTTTTAGTCCCAAACAGAGGAAGTTTGAGCCTCATATGGTTTGGTGATGGTTTACTTTGTTTTGGTGATGGTTTGTTTTGCAAAATTCTTTCAGATATTTACCCTGAGTCATTATTATCAGTTGTACATTAAGTGATAAACATATGTTTTTCACTATGTGAGAAAAATTGATGAGACAGCGTGTGAAAATTGACAATTGCTTTGTCTAACTCTCAATGCCTGAGAGTTACAGCTCTGATGTTACATTACTTAAGCTTAAGCTACCTGAAGCTTTGCTAGTCTGCCTGTTAGCCCCTCACCTTGTCCTGTCATTGTGCTTCTCAACACTTTTTTTGGCCTGAAATCTGGCCTCTGGCCTCTTATATCTCTTTTTTGTGCATGTAATAGGTTTGCAAAGTGAAAAAACCCAAAGTCCAGCCCAAAGGGAGTTTCCATCTCCCATAGAAAGCTCTGGTCTGAACTGCTTGACACCGCTAACAGCTCGTTTGTAGTCCAGCTGTTTCCCTTCCTTCCCTGTGACGTCACAAGTAAAACGCATCATAAAGCTTGCCAAGCAGGTAGCGGGGGTCAGGCACGTCCTCCAACCAAGCTATTCTGAGACTCGCCTTTGTTTGGTTTTCCATTGTAGAAAAGTTGTACCTGTACCTACTTCCAGGTACTTTTTTTCATATCACCTCACCTCCGTCGAGGTTCCAAGCGAGCTGAGGCGATACTAAAATGTGACGTGAAAACACAATAGACTACTGATTGGTCAGATAGAATCGTCACTATTCACTGCATCATCAGCGCAAGACTGAGGCCAGCAACAGAAAGTTCTTTATATTTTACAGTTTTCGTATGAAATTTCATCACTGAATCTACTTCTAAGAAGTTTTGAGGTGAAAAATCAGCTGTGTAGATTTCGAATATTGAAAGTTTTACGAAAAACGTGTGCTTTTGTGCTTGAATGTTTTCGGAGTTGAGGAGTAACTGGCTGCGGGGAAAGCCTGCGGCAACCCGCCTACTCACAGAGTCCTCTCCTCCCGGTGTCAAACAGACCGCTGCAGCAACATCAGCAGAGGAAAACACAGCTGGAAGGTTTTCACACCGCTTATCTGTCTTTACATTCTGAGTAATGTTGAAACGTTTTAACTTAAACAAAGATAAAGCTGTGTGGGCCGCTGGTGTGTGCGTCGCATTGAACATTACTTGGAACAGAGCCAAACCGAGTCGAATCAAGTCAAGTTGAGCTGATACTGCTAATGGAAAATCTAATTTTTTGGAATTGTCACGTATACGAGTAGACGCTGTATTCTTTGTTGTTTCCAAAGGATGACTATATGAAGAATCAATGGTTAAAATTCCTTATTAACACGATTCCTCGGAAGTACAGCCCCAACCTGTTGTTGTGCTCTAACCATTTTACAGAGAACTGCTTCCTGCAGTGTTGTTTTTGGCAGCCCTTTTAGTTTTAGTTTTAGTCTTAGTCTTTTGGACGAAAATGCATTTAAGTTTTAGTC
>JAPMOB010215771.1:0-16368 GCA_029875015.1 Lepomis gibbosus | reverse complement strand
CATAAAAGCCGCCTGGTAAGAAGAAATATCTTGTCAGACAAAAACAAGTATATTTTGCCTTCAATTAAGATAATTAATCTTACTAAGATTTTAGTTTTTGCTGTGCACACACCAGCAGCAGGGATTGTCTGTGCTACAAAGAGAGTTGGAGTAAAAAGTGTTTCGCAGTGAAAAAGTAGCTGCCTGCTCTGATTTGTGGATATTGAGTAGGCAGACTCGTCCAGATATTTAGCATGCTAGATATCGGAATTACAAAGCTGTACTTGGTGCAAACAACAAAAACAAAATTAAAAACATTACAAACTTTGCAAGACTCCAAAGGAAAGGAAAGTTTGTGTGCGTGTGTGTAAGTTTGTGGGTGTGTACTGAATCATATGAGACAGCTTTCCAGGGTGGGATTCTGATGTATTGTCCTGTATTCTTTGCGTGTCATGTATTCTTTTTTTTGCATTTGCATGTTTATTCACTGAAATGTACTTAACACTCTGACACATTCAGTTTGATGAAAGACACTTGCCTTATCATGAGTGTGCTCAAACACACACATACACCTACACACAAGGTTAACAGTCCACCAGAAAGGTTAATGTTAGCTGCCGACATGGTAATGAAGCAGCTAAATCACGGGCCAGCTCCCAGGAGCAATTCTGCATGTGTGTGTGTTTTCTGTTTTTACAGCAACTGACATGTCTTAACAGGCTCTTAGCGTACAGTTACACCACGCATACAAGCACACCACTTATTGACATGGCGATCCCTTGCCATGCATATTTCTCTCCTGAAGAAGGGCCTCAGGCCAATTATGCGTAAATCAATAAAGTTCCTGTTCTGTTGAGTGGTGTTACAGTGTGAGTGTGTATGTGTATATGTCTGTGTGTGTGTGTCGTGTAGAACAAGCCTTTATGGATGTAGGATACATAAAACATCACCATCAGCCCCTGATTAGCCACTCACTTTACGTCGTGATCGATAACTTTGTGGAAAGACACAGACATTGAAACAATTACAAATGCATTCACACACATGGAAAGGGAGCTCATTCCTTGTCGTTACGTCTGTCTCAGTGTGCACACTAATGTTCAGTCATGTGCTTTGGTGTAACTCCAGTGGTTTCACAGATGCTGTCGGCTCACTTACAGCAGCTGGTAGCTGGCTCTAATGGCCCAGCCTTATGTGTGGTAGATTTATCAGTGCATCAGTACCAAGCTCAAGTACACCAAGAGTACCACCTAATGTGAGGATCATTTCCTCCACAAACATTCAGGAGATATCACAATGTTCATTTCTTTTGTGTAAAATAGCATTTTCCAAGAACTTTTGTACAGATGTTTGGACAAATCATGCAGAAGTTTTCAGTTATACCTCCAGATTTTTACCAAAAATGGGGGGCAAAAGAGACTACAATTTGTTGAGAAGAGAAAACTTAACAGATTACATATAACACGTATTAGAATACATTCAGCTGAGAATTTTACATCAGTAATATGTATTATTTTAGAAAAAAATAAGGTATGCAATTCTATAGAAAAATAAATCTAAACTTTCTTCTTTGAACTAACATTTGTTGGGATGAATACTACATATTACATATTCTAACGCAGGGGTTGTTTTATGGACTGTCAAAACAGATTCTGAAGAAAACTAAAATCAAATGTTTATTGATATTTTAACCAGACAAATTCATTTGAATATATTAAGACTTTTAAACACTGTCACATGGTTTGAAATATGGTTGTCAGAAACTTAAATAACTGGGAAAATGGGCAATGTATGGTATTAAAATGTAAACTGTATATAAATGCATAAATATACACATATACACAGTTCAGCACATATGAATGGTTACATAAATGGTTATTATAACAAACAAAAAATAAAAGGAGGACAACAGCTTTTCAGAACTTTCTTTCTCATGTTTATAGCTCATTTATTCCCTACTGTTCATAGGTTACAGGGGAAAAGCAGTGTTAATGCAAAACTAATGGGTAGGTACTTCCCAACATCTTAATTTATGTTCTAAACATAATTATTACATGATTAATAAATATTTTTTCGTAAAATCTTGTGATGAGGTGTGGTGCTACAACACCCGATGGATTACATGCAATGCAAATTGTTTTGTGATAAAAAAAAAGCTGCTAAACGGCATATGCCATTATCATTTCTTATAGTTGGACATCTTTGGCGTTGGATGAAACAAAATGGTGGCAACAGCTGTGGCTGTTAAAAATACATTCAAAAAGTCAACTGGGTACAATAAGCCATATTGTACTGTACTGTATTACAGTCAAGAGAAGTCTTTGGAATCACTTGAAATAAACATTGTCGCTGTGTCAACAGATGTAGCCATTAAAAATACATTTAAAAAATCCACCGATTACAATATGAAATATCATTCATCACAATAAACACAAGGAAGGACTTTTTGAGAATTGTCTGAAATGAAAATATTCACTATGTCAACAGATGTAGCTGTTTAGAGTGCGTTCAAAAGCTCAAATCCCTGAGCAAGTATTTATAGATGAAAGGTTTTTTTGTTTCACAACCACTCAGTGCACCCATTGTCTACTCACCTAAAGCGATAAACAAAACAAACACAAAACAGGAAAAAAGCATAAAATGAGCAGCAAGAGTAGAGAGCATGAGTGAACAGATGGAAAAGTGTGTTGGAGGGTCAAGTGTGCGTGCAATATGTATAATGCAGAGTGATTCATGTCCCTCTGCTGCCATGCGCTATTTTGTGTTTAAGAGATACAAGTGAAGGATGGATTGAGTGAATGAAAAAGTAAGAGAGCAACGGACTGTCAAAGAGAAAGAGAAGGATGAAGACTTTGAATAAGATTTCTGTGTGTGTGTGTGTGTGTGTGTATCTATGTCATCCTCCACTGATCAATTAGTGCTCATCTCAGTCCCATAGATTTGTGCCTGAGTTATTAAACACAGCTAATTCATTCTACTTCCATAATGGTTATAAATCCAAAGGGGGGGGNGTGTGTGTGTGTATGATTCATGGCCACCAGGAAGTGTGTGCTACGCCACATTTTTCTCCTTGTAATTAACAGTAAATTGTTTTTACTGCCGCACGCCATGAATATCCCCTCTGGTTAACACGACCAATGCTGTCGCCACTCAAGTACCCAATGACTGACGGTGTTCTCTTGGATACGTGTCTGCATATGTCAGAGGCACTTGTTGTTATTTTAGTGAACACATTCAATACTACACGCAGTATTATTATATTGGCACAAGCAGCATTTCCTTATTTTAAACTTAGTTTCTATAGAGCTGCTTACTGCTGTGAAACCATATGCACACATATGTCTATGCTTGTGTGCATCCATGTGTGTTTATGTGCATAAATTTTAGTTTTACCTGCTGGTAGGGTGCGTCCTGTGCTCGGCAGACTGGTAATGCAACCTGCCTTTGTGCAGACTGTAACAGTGAAGTTGTACACATGGTAAGGCTTCAGTCCTTTCACTAAATAAACAGGCTGTGACGACGGTCCCACCCTATGTAACACCTGAAAAAAGAGACAAAGAGGGAATTAAAACTTACTGTGGCAATTTAATTAGGGAGAATAAAGCTATGGGAGTAAAGAGCAGAGAAGCAAGAGTTATACACACTCAAATCAAATCAAGCCCAATTCATTAAAACGTCTGGGTTAGGGTTAAAAGTGTCTGGGTCAATTACATTTTCATTCATTCTCTGCTTTCAAAACTTTACTACTTCTGCTGGTGAGAGCATTTTTTATACAAGAAAAAGCATGGTGAAACATCAGTTGAGAATGAGCTACTCAAGCAACATTTATGTAATAAAAAAAACACTACATATAAAAGAGCCTTTCTACATTGACTTCTAGCCATTGGTACAAATTTTACTCAACTGAGGCTTATTATGTGCAAACGCACGTGTATGTGTGTACGTCTTACCTGACTAACGAGCGGAGGAGCATAGGGATTGCTGGTCTGTTCAGTAAGCAAGCTGACCCGATATTCTGTGACCTGTCCTCTGGCAATGACCCCTTCACCCTCTGCAGAGTTCCAGACAACTTTGAGACTGGTGGGTGACAGTGCTGACACTTCTGGAGGAGCGATCATCTCTGGGACTGGACACATGGCCACACACATATGCGCATTTAGCCATCAGTTGAACTACTCAAAATGGTACACATTAAGCTGGTGGCGACTTGCAAATGAATAAGTTATAGCATAATACAGTTAATGATGAACTAATCATTAATAACATCACTAACAAATCATTTGTTGAGATATTAAAAATCTGTAGTAGAAGTCACTATGTAATAATGACATAAAAATTAACAAATCATTAAATAATGTAATGTATATTTCTTAACATTTTGAGAATACATAAAAATTATACCGTGTATACTGCAATACGGTTAATTAATGCTAACGTTAGCAGACACATTTTCTCTTGCACCCGTTACAAATACATTTATGTATTATTCTATAACTTATTAATTTGCAGCCACCAATGTAATTTGCACCATTTTAATTTTTTTCTGTAATGCTAATCTTTTGCGCCCTGCGATGGACTGGCGACCTGTCCAGGGTGTACCCCGCCTTTCATCCAATGTAACCTGGGATTGGCTCCAGCCCCCTGTGACCCTGTACGCAGGATAAGCGGTTGACGATGGATGGATGGATGGATGGCTAATCTTTTGCATTAATTAATGGAGTTTGTAAGTAACTTACAAACTCCATAACTGTATTAACGCCAGAGCCCTCAGCAGTAATTCTTCATCAACTTTTTTGGACTGGAATGTGAATAAAGTACTTCAACTGAGCACTATACTCAGTAACTTTAGTTAACTAGTAACCTTTATAAGCTACCACCAAACTATGAAGCAAGCAAATATGAGGGATTTTGAGCAACAAGGCCAGGATAGCAGGTTAAAACAGAGGTAGGTTAGCCAGTTAGCTTACACTGATGTCTAATATTGATCTCCTGCTGAACATGAAAAATACTCAACGCAACTTTTTACACATCAAACTATGATGAACATTTCTACATGAATGAGAAAATGAAGCCAGTTATTTCTCACCCGCTTAAGTATATATGAAAACTTTTACCTTAAGTTTAAGTTTGCTATAACAACAGTTTGAAAGTTCAGAACAGTGGGTTCTATGCCAAACTAAAACCAATTCAAACCAGTTTAAACTGTTCAATCACGCTCAAGAACGGCTTCTGCCATCTATTGGCAACAGGTGGGATTGAGTCAGTGCTAACATGTTAGGTTTAAAAGGACCTGTGGCAATTTAATATAAATAAATGACATGTAATGAATAATTTATCATTAAATATTATTATCTGTGGATTTGAACAGTGAATGATTAAAAGAAATGTGGTACTGAGTGAATAAGAACTCACAGTAACAACCTCTTGTTGAGGAAAAATTCAATCCTAATCATTCTGTCATCAACAAGTGAGATTATATTTTTAAGTTTTCTAAGATTACATTTTGTAAATCACCACATTAGTGCTGCCATGCATGTCAATAAGCCTTGCCTTCAACTTCACTTACTAATTGCTACATTTCCCAGAGTGCCTTTGTTTGTATTCAGTACAGCGTTGATAAAAAGTACAGTGATCTCAGTCAAAATAGCAATAGAAATATGGTAAGTCAGTTTTTATAGGTAAGAAGTAAGAATATGACTCAAACCAACAAATCATTGGCTGCATTATATCTAGATTAGTATCTATTTAGAATAGCTTCTATTGAATTTCACTTTTTGATGGTCAAAAATCACGGTAAAATGGCAACTCTAAAAATATGCATTTTCTTTTGTGTGATTATGTGTGTGATCATTAGTATAGTTTAGACTGCTAAATTGATTAAAAATAAAATACAAATTTAGCGGATATTATGTGGATTTAAGTATTTCATAATTCTATGGTTGTGATAGTTGCTATTACACGACAGATTAGAGAGAAGGATTCTTTTATTCTACTGTTGATGGCATCTAGCTGTGAAATATGCTGTGAAATGTGATTCATGGTAGACATAACCACAGTCATAATATTTCTTTCTAACACAGCACATGCACAAACACTGACACACATTCCACATTTTAAATGGTGTTATCATATGCTTGTTATCCAGACACATAGCTTAGAGTGATGTTGGAGGCAATCGTTTAGTCCTAATGAGCCATATCATCTATTTGAAATTCAAATACCTTAATGAGTTTCCCTTCCCCCACACAGTTTCATTTCCTCCCTCCCTCCCTGTCCTTTCTCTTCATTCTTTTTGACAAATACTTGTGTTTTTTTATTTAATACAATTATTTTTTATTACGTCCATCAGCAAAGTTCTCTTGTCGACAGACAAAACATCCCTTCATTACCTTTTGATGGACACTAAGATCTTGGATTTCCGTCATTACTTAATTTGAATATTTTTGGCCCACAACTTCATATAGCATTCTTCTGCTTGAGGAAAGGTCAGCAACCTCCAGGCTGACTGCAACACCACAGAATTCATTCATTATTTTGGCTGAACCAGAGCAACACAGCAATCAAATCTAATATTCAGATTACAGCAACAGCCATTTTGTAATGTTTCTGATTTACCTATACCTTCTTACCTGCTTACTCATCCACCTATTACCTTACTACAGAGAAGCAACCACAGCTGACCAGATTTACATTATTGGAAGTACAATTTAAGCTAATATAAAAAAATCAAGACAGTTTTAGAATGGGAATATGGATGTATTACATGAAGTCAGCATCTATTGGCTAGCTTAAAAACAATCCACCTTGGCCTCACCATTCAAGGTGGTTGTCAATTGGCAAAGAGACTATACTTTAACAACACTTACAGGGAAAAAATCAAATATATTATCTATGTGGAAAACTCCCAGCCTGATTACCATAAAGTGATTTGACTTTGTTTGATATTTAATCACCATTGGTAAAAGACTAATTAAAAAATGTCAACATATCCCTACAACATAACATAGTTAACTACCTAAACTAAAATCCATCCATCCATCCATTGTCAACCACTTATCCTGCGTACAGGGTCACGGGGGGCTGGAGCCTATCCCAGCTGACATTGGGCGAAAGGCGGGGTACACCCTGGACAGGTCCCTAAACTAAAATGTGCATAGTAAATTGATTTAACTTGGTCATTTCATTGAACTCAGATACACCCCATGACTCAATAACAAAAAACTGATGTAAGCTAAGTTTAACCATGATTACAATCTATACAAACCTCCCTCCATTGTGCGTGCTGTGGTCCAGCCTGATGTGACATTTCCTGCCATATTAATGCTCACGACTCTCATCTGATAGGTGGAAAACGCCCGCAGACTTGCTACAATGGTACTGCTCCCAGGGGGTAAGACTGTGCTCCAATTGGTTAGCTGTGCTTCTGGGGAAACACTTGGATCCAGCCAACCAGAGCTGAAGAACACTCTCCTCTCGACAATAGGACTTGAAAAGTTCTGTGATTCCAGTGGTCCACGTAGGAAGACCTCATAACTTGTGATAACACCTGTATAGAAAGCAAAATGGGTGGGTGAGCGTAAGACATTAGTATTGATGTCTATAACAAAAGAACTTCTCACTGAACTGTTATTGCCACAATTGTGGAAGTGTTAAAGAAACATAGCACCAGTTTTCTTTTTCTTTGACTTTATTGAATTAGTGTCACAGTGCCAATTCAGCTTGCTTATGATAAACGAATCAAAGCATCAAGTGTGTATTAGAAACAGTAAACCTGCTTAATACTCATCCCTACTGGCAACCAGATGCTAAATTATGTAAATAAATAAATAAATAAATAAAATACATTGGAAATAAAACCAATACAGTAAAGTTGTTTTTAGTAAAAAAAGCTAACATAAATAAAGAGAAAGCCCTGGCCAGTGTTTGGCCTGTAGTAGAAATCAGGCTGAAAATGACTAAGCCCTGGCTAGTGCTGTTTAGCTCTCTGGTGAAAACTAGGCTATTGTCCTAATCTCTCATGCTCTATTCCACTTGTCAATGGGAAAATGACAGAGCTGGGTTAGAATGAGGACAGAGAAGGCAGCACTAAAATAAACTGACTTACAGGCCCTCTATGGAGTGAATGGGTGTCCAAATGTTACATAAGTATAAAATACAAATAAAATAAAATAATATTGAGATGCTTAACGTGGAACCCAGTGTACACTGAAATATTGAAAATATCTTCAGTGTCTTTACACCTGTTAGAGTTAAATCAAGAGAAAAGGGAAATTTAATCAAATCCAGAAAAGAAAGTCTTGAAAAGCTGAGGGCAGAAACTACTGCAAACACGCTACTGCAAGAGACTCCAAATTTGCAAATCAGAATTGAGAAGGTCTAGGCAATTCTGCCAACCAGACAAACACTGTGCTTGAAACAAGATTATTATAGGTTCTAATTTTTCATTAGCTTTTTTTTTTTTATTTTGTTTTGACTTTTTGTTTTCAATTTCAGTTTAGTATTAATTGGTTTTAAATGTGGGTTTGCTAGTTTAGTTTTTATTTTTTGAAAATGCTTAGTTTTAGTTTAGTTTTTATTATTTTCTCTGTTAATTTTAGTCTTTGTCACTGCATGATGCCAAGCTCAGTTCACTTTAGTTCAGTCTAGTTTAATTTTTTCACAAAACATTAAAATACAAGTATACAATCATTAGAAATAATGCAGTAATGTGAAAAGGGACACCTTGAGCGTAGGGGCCCAGACACTAAGCAAATATTTGTAGTACTAGCACGTTGTCTAAATAAATACTACAAATAAATGAAGCACATGCAATGTACAGTATAATTTCTCACCTACATACAGAAAACCCTAAGAGCAAACTACTCTAATCCTACTACTCAGTGGTCCCAAGAAATTCATTACATCAGTCTCTAGCTCTATCATTCTTGGATAAACAGGTGAAATACAATTGATGGACAGCTAAGGAACTGGAAGATATTAGAGGCCCCCTTTAGAACCACAAACAACAGGTCCCTTGCATGCAAGTATGAAAGTACTGGAAAAAAAATCTAAACCTTTATTAATAAAAAAAATAGGTATTAAAACAATGTGAAACACAAAGACACAGGTTGGCTGAGATATCGAGTCCATATAACACACACTACCTGACATGCGTATAATGACCAGCAGACACGGCCAGTGCAAGGGGAGCTCGCAATCAAGTTTATTTTAAGCAAGTTTATCCCACATGCAGGATGAGCACAAGCCAGATCATCAGAACAGAACAAAACAAAACAAGGAAAAAAACCACCAAGACAGTGACCCAAACTAAATAAAACACAGCGCTATATAGTTGTTGCATTCATATTATTTTTTACACATGTATAAAAGATAATAGAAAAACATGTTTAAATCCCACCAACTATGCAGCCATCCCTACCTGGTTCTCCCCGACTAAGTTAGTCTCCCCCCAATGTTACATGGAAAACCAAGGACATCTACTCTTTAATTTTAATTAGTTTTAGTTAGTTTTTCAAACCTACAATATAGTTTTAGTTAGTTCTCGTTTTTTTGTAAAGCCTTGTTTTTTAATTTTAATTTTAATTTCAGTTCACAGTCTTTCGTTTGTCTAGTTTTCGTTATTTCGTTTGTCTTCATTAATGATAATAACCTTGGCTTGAACATACCCCCAATTAACCAGGAAAAATTAAAACTGGTGTTAGCAGATGCACTGTGGCACTGCATTTAAAATTGATTTCTTCTCTCTTTGTTGGATTCTGTTTCACAGAAAAGCAATGACTACATGCAAAAGCAACATTAATGTGAAGGGGCTGCTTTTACTTTCATACATCTGCACCAAACATAAGTTTGTAACCCTACATTTTCCAAAATGCTAGAATGAACCATGATTCTAGTTGAGATAACCAACTCAGGTACCAGTCCAGTTGGCAGCAATATCAAACCTTCTTAAAATAATGAAATGATGACAGAGAATATGAAGGAAGGATGCACAGAGAAGCCTAAAATGTAACAAGGCTCAGTATGACCCTGGAAGGGAAACAGATTAATGGAGAGAAAAAAATGAGAGACACAAACAGAGAGAGAGAAACCCAGGTACAGGGCTTTGTACGACACTGAGCCTTAGAGCCATTACAAAGCTCTCTGGATTTACCAACGGCAGTTCCAGTTCAGTGCGTATCTGTGTGTGTGTGTGTGTGTATTGGTGTTAGATGATTCTTATACTTCTTAAGTGACACAAGCCTAAAAGCCATGCTCCTAGGCATGTGTTTCATGTAAGTCAAGAATGTGGGTTGTGTGATTATTCTACTGTATGTATTTGTTAAGTAATGTAATTATACTATACTTATAATAAGAAATTCTTAATTTTATGGATGTGTAACGTGAACAGTTTGTGTTTGTGCACGTTTTTCTTATTAAGTTGTACATGTTACATGAGCTGTGACATTTGCATGTGTATGTTCGGGGTTCCTACCATTTGGCTGACTGGGGGGCTCCCATGAAGCATGCAGTGTATGAGGTCCCGTAGCAGTGACTCTGGGTGGGGGTTGGTTTTGTGGTGGGGCAGAGGCTGTCAAAAGAGATAGTGGTGGGGTAGATGTGCACCCCCCAGAAGAACACGCCTGTAGACAAGGTATGGATTGCGTTATTTCATTTTGTAGGCTGTACACGCTAAATGTGCATTGGTCGAAAAACTGTGGCTCGAGCATACTTGCTGCATTCCTTTGGAGATACAGTTAAAATAAGAACCATGTCTCTAAATTTGGGAGATGCAGACACTAAAAACACTGGATGTTTGCACCACCTACCTCCAGTTTTACAGTGTATTGGGTGAAGGGCTTTAGACCACTTGCCACAGCCTCTGTAGCTAAGCCTGTGTAGTGAATGATGGACTCTGTTGCATTAGATGACTCCATGGAGGATAACACAAATCTGTGGGAGACAAAGAATTGTGATAAGCAATTCATCTTCTCTTATTTTTCATCTCTCCCTGACACTCCACTAGGCCACATGGTTTTGAAATGTGTTTCTGTTAAAAATTAGCGCCGGGATTTCACAGGGACCTAGGGGCTACAAAGCATACCATGTAAACTGCAACGCCCCTGGTTTAAATTATTGGCTATACACTATCAGTTAAAAATGATCCCAAGATCATTTTTAAATATTACAAATAGAAAACTAGTGCTGGTCTATTTCACCCATCTTGTTTCACATATCCTTGTTAAATATCTCTCTCCATTCCATTCATACATCAGTCCTCCATCTCCTGCCATTATTCATAACCTCCCCCTAAACCTAACCCTACTGTATCATATCACTTATTGAAACTCCCTACTCTATCTATATCCACATTTTTCTCCTCGATCAAATTTACCATAATCCAAAGATTTAAGATTTCTATTATTGAACCCTGAGGGAAACTTGGTTCGAGACAAATAAAATGTTTTTCCTTTCCTCCTTCCTGCTCATTCTCTTCTCCAGCTTAACTCCCCACCAAATGTGCATAGTGCAAATCCTTCATAGCGTTCCAAAATAGACATTGAAAACATTTTTATGCTCTTCCCTCCTGTACCCATATGTCGTTTAGGTGGTAATCTGCTATTGACATTTCTTTTAATTAGTTACCTTCTCCTTAATATCACTTCACTGTCAGTAATCTCACTCTATCTTCCGTGAAAGTATTATACAATGTATCACCAAGAGGGGCTTCAATAGATCACTCATCATAGTTTGCTGTTTGTACTTGTAGCACGTGCCTGTATGAGGCACTTGTATGCTATAAAATTAATTATTTAATTTACGTTGATCATTACAATGTTTTACGCAGCTTTAGTCAGAACTGCAACATAAACTATAAGAAGAGCCACTGAAAATTCTTTCTCACTTTGAAGACCCACAAACTGGACTGTAACTGAATCTAAATGTTAACTTGCAGTCCAACTCTAAGTGCCCTTTCATATCTGAAAGTCTGCACTAAGGTCTGATGCAAAGTTCATATTTTCATACATTCAGTTAGTGTCAGTTTGGTTTCACATTGCAATTATAAGAGTGCACTGAAGAACTTTGCATGACATACTTGCATCCTGTCATCATGAGGGTGGCCTATACTTGATATTGACTGGTTTGTCAACGGATGTGCATCTGAGGTCAGCATGTTCATATAGTTCTTTAGCTTGACAAGAATGAATGAACATTTGCACATAATTGCCACTACATTGTTATTATCAAGGCATTACCAACCTCAGCACAAACTTAATTCGACGCTAGTTCAAATTGGCCAAATGAATTATAAGTGTCATTATTTCAATGCATTTCTTGATGTATAGAAATAAAATAACAACATTTTCTTCATTTTTCAGCTAATTTTATTCTTCTACGTCGTCGGCGGCTGTTTGGACCGGACCGTGGCTGGGGGGAGTTTCACACCTGTAATTTTGGTTTGGATCAAACTGAAAATTTCAAAAGCCGGGCCAAACAACATAGGTGTAAAAGGGCCCTTAATCTCTGCTGACCACAGTGCTCTGCCTCTAAACCTTCCCCTCCTTTCCATCCTTACTTACCTTTCCAATGGGCCTGTATCATTCCGTGGTGTGATCCAGTTAAAGCTAGCAGTAGTTGGACCAGGTCGTCCCACAAGGTTTAAATGGAGCTGTTCTGCTTCAGGTGGTGCTCCTAAAGTTGGGCATGAGGCTGATGCACTTATTGTTGCACCAGCTACATTAGCTGTTATAAGCCAGTAAGAGTAGTTGGTGTAAGGAAACAAACCAGTGTCCACAAAAGATTCAGGGCCTTAAGAAAAGGTATACAAAGAAAAGTGTAAGGGAGAAAATGAGTTTGGAGTGGTAGGAGAAGCAACCTGTTTGTTTTATGTATTTGAAATACCAAGAAGACTTAAGTTGTTTGTTGTAGATACTTACTGAAAGGATAGTGACTTTGGATGCTATGCACTGACTCTCCATCCCTGACGAGTGTGTAGTTGAGTGTGTTTGAATTTGGGGAGTCAGGTGGATACCAAGAGAGATGAATGGAAGAATAACTAAGAGGAAGACCTGCTGGTGCAGGTTGCTGGGAGGGTGCTGCACAGATAGAGACAAAATATTAAGATAAACTGTGAAAGATTTAGACATAAACAGACTGAAAAATAACTATGACTTACAATTAGAGCATTTTGATGGTGTTATTAGTGTTAACAATATCTCAGGAAGCCCACCAAAGTCAGACTGCACATAATTAGTTTTTAGTCTTGAATACTGAATCTATGCTGATGCTTTAAGAAATAGTTCAATGATATGCTTATTCACTTTCTTGCAAAGATCACAACACCGATACCACTCTAACATCTGAACGTTAAAAGACTGGAAACAGGGGGAAACAGCTTCCCATTAAGTCAATGTGTGTGGATTAGCACTTGTGTATCTGTGTTACCATGAAAAACAGACCTTTAGTGCAGCCAAAAGGGTTCTCGGGGTCAAAATGACTTGCTCCAGGTTGACATAAATCACACTTGTCTCCAGTTACCAGCAGCTTACACACACACATCCCTGAGTCTGGATGACATGAACCCTTGACACTGCCCACCGGGTCACAGGCACAAGGCTGGCATCTGGTCAAGCAAAGAAAAAAACAAAGATCATGAAGATGTTTTGTACAGTCCAAACCACAATTTTGTGGTTGGATAATTGCACAGTTGTTAAGTAGTGCTTTAATTGTGGATCATTAAGGTAATGCTACTGCTTTGGGGTGAAGGGTAGGCCAAAATTGCAAATGTTTAAAGTTAACTTGAGACTGGGTATGTGTGTGTGTATCTGAAAGGTGTTGGGTCTTCACCTTAACACTGTGAGGGAGACCCTCACTACCATCTATCCCACCCACCATCACCCTCTAGCTGTGAAACTAACTTCACAGAAACTGCATTACCCCTCAGAGTTGTCAAAGTGTGTGTGTGTGTGTGTGTGTGTTTGTGTGTGTGTGTGTGTGTGTCTAAGTCTGTGTCTGATGGTGTATGTGTCTGGGTCACCAGCGTGGTGTTACCCTCACTGGGGCTGGGCAGCGGGTGATCATCCGGCCAGCCACCTCACACCTTTACACACAGTCACATGCACACACACACGGTCACATGTGCAACACAATCTGCTTGTTGGAAGATGTTTGGCTCACACTCACATACACACTACACTTACATAGAGAGTAATACTGTATAAACCCTATTACTGTCACACACACACACACACACAATCCACATGTTTTTCTTTCTTACACATACTGTAGTCACATGCTCTCGCACTCTCTCTCTCTCTCACACACCGCTACACCTTCTTTATTGCTGTGTGAAAAGCCACAGCCTCTTAACGAGCCGCAAATTTGTCCTGTCAACTGGTGCTCTCACACACTCTAACACACAGATACAGGTTCAATTATACACATACACACAAATGTCACAGTGACTCGACCTTCACTTCATTCCCAAGGAGAAATAAAACACAGACATTACACCCGTTCTCTCCTTTTTCATCAGTCACATCAGTAGAGTATGTGTGTGAAAGAGAGTGATTTGTGTGTATTTGGTGAGATATAGCATGCTAATACAAACAAGCATTTAACAGTGACATTAAAGGAAATGATGATAATGTGTCATGTAATAACTTTAAAATTACTTTAAAAGATGTTTAGGTCCCAGTAACACAAATTGTATGTTATTGTAGATTTTGAATACTACTAATACTAATTCCTTAAAATAAAATAATGTGTGTAAGTGAACGTGTGTATGTGCCAATATTTCATTCCTCCAGACAGAATTAACATCACATTTCCTTCTGATGAAGGGAACCGCAGTCAGCATATCTCTGACCTGACTCTCCATGGAGACACATGACTACATCTTCAGATAACTGCTCGCACATCACTTTGTGTGTGTGTTCATTTGTGTAAAGTCTATTGATTGAAGGGGGAGGATAATTTACTTGATGACATTTAGATGAAGAAATCCTTGTTATGGAGTGACGCAGGGCATGAGACAATCATTCAGCTGTAATAACTGTAGTCATTTTTCCTGCACAAAGAAAGAAAATAAGACAGGAAAAAGTGTAGAAAGGAAGACAGAGGTACAAACTTGTTGCACTAGTATAAATGATAAGTTAAGGCTTGCCTACTACAGGCTTGCCTACTACAGCCTCTGGCCATCTTTCCTCATCTCTCTGTTTTTCTTTCTTTATCACTGTTACTAACAACCCCCCCCCCCCTTCATTTTTTGATTATTCCACTTTCCTTCCAGTGCTTCTCTTCCTTAAACTCTTTATCACTCTGTTGTTTTTTCTCTTTCCTTCCTTCTTTCCTTCCCTTTCTGCTGTGAAGAGATCTCAGCCATCGCCTTAACACTAGGGAATACAGCTATCAGGCAAGGTCAGCTAACACACACACACACACACACACACACACACTTCACAGTGTACCACTAGTCAAACAGGATCATCTATCTACTATGACACCCTGTTGAGAGGAACGAAATGTGTGTGTGTGTGTGTGTAGGTGTGTGTGTGTTCAGTTACATTTGCGTATGCATGTTTCAAGTTGTGTGTGTGGCTGTATGTGAGTGAGATAGCCTGCAGGTAGAGACATGAGTGGTAAAGGTCAAAGCAGCTCTTAACTCATGTAAGTCATATGTCTGCCAACCACTCTGTAAACTGTCTTTACAGAGACTGCACCTGCTGGTGTGTGTGCTCGTAGGTGGAGCCACATGTGTGTGTGTGTATGTTCAGGTGGTGCAATTAATAGATAAAAGCTTTACAGGATGTACAACAGGCAGATATGTGTTCATCTGTGTGTGTGTGTGTGTGTGTGTGTGTGTGATTTATTTCATGTGGGTTACCTGCCCAGGCCAGGGTTGAATCCAAAGAACATTTCCCGGCACTGGTCACAGCGTCGCCCTCCCACTGAGGGATGGGCGCACACACACTGTCCAGTCTGGCTCTCACAACCACGCTGTGATGCTCCCATGGGATGGCAGTCACACTCTGCACACATACTCTGATCTGGAGAGAGGTAGAAGCCTGGACAGAGACAAACATAAAGTTAAACAAAATTATGATCTGCTTGTCAATAACTTTATTAATCTTTTCATATGCCTTCAAGTATTGTTTGTTTCTTAGTTTTTTCCAGCTTTGGTTTTATACCCCTCCTTCCTTTGCTATTGCTTTCAATTTCTACAACTTTAAAATTGAATCCACGTAATGAGTTATTTTAAGTCCAGGTTGTGGTCTGCAAAGATTCTTACATTTAATGCCATAAATAATTATAGTGGGTACGGAAAGTATTTAGACCCCTTTCAATTTTTCACTCTTTGTTTCATTGCAGCCATTTTCCAAAAATCAAAAAAGTTCATTTTATTTCTCAGTA
>JAPMOB010215769.1:0-13931 GCA_029875015.1 Lepomis gibbosus | reverse complement strand
TGTCTGTTCTACTCATTTCAACTGACTTGTGAAAACTGCTCAAAAAAATCCAAATTCTTTGACATATAGCAATTTTTTTTAACACTGACGCAAATTGTTACTTTCCCTGGTAACGAGTTACTTTTATTATAGAGTAATTCAGTTACTAACTCAGTTACTTCTTGAAACAAGTAGTGAGTAACTATAACTAATTACTTTTTTAAAGTAACGTTCCCAACACTGGTGAACAACAGCATTATCTTTTTTTTTTTTGAAAGCATTAACCACTTCAATGTGCTTGTGCAACCCGATAAGAGTGATGGCTACAAGACTGATCTGGGATGTTGATGGGGCAGGTCTCTGTAACAATGTGGACACAACAGTCTCTGAATTCCATTATCTGATCAGTATGAGTCCCATGTTGTCCAGACCAGATCTCTAGGAGTAGAATTAAATTCAAGCTGGGCCAGTATGTCTCCTCTCCTAGCTCTCTTTCCTCTCCTCTGAGCAATCACCGCAGCCACCGTGGTGCCTGGTCCGGTTATAGTGAAATTGAGCCAGTTTAATGTGTCTGCGTGTGTATAAATGCACGTATGTATGTGTGTGTGGGTGCATGTGTGTCAGTTGGTATTGTTGTGTATTCAGAAATATGAAATTATTAACCTTAATTAACAAATTAACCTTAATTCAGTATCCTGTTTAAATATGTAGTTTATAGTATTGCTAATAGTAATTGCTTATATGCATTGCTTAATCAATCAGTCAGTCTTAAATCTATATGGTGATCATGATTTTTAAATGAACTCAAAATGATGAAAAATTTTCAAATGTTCTGGAAATGCTTTATATAGCCTACTGTTAGTTGTGCGTTGTGTATTATGTGGTTTATAATGGACTGTGGTGCAGAAACAGTGAGGCTTACAAAATCATAATTTGCAACCCTTACCCACTAGGTGTCAGTAAAGCTTACACACAGAACCTTTAAACCAAGTCTTAAAAGTGATTATGTTTTCAGATTCCCGAACCGGGACCCGTTTCCATAATAGAGGTGCTTGATAAATGAACACTCTGGCTACCACCCTTAGAGACATTAGGCACCACAAGTGTGAGGTATAATGAGCTCTTTAAGGTAAGATGGTGACTGGCCATTAAACCTAACCCTTTGTAGGTAGGCAGAACAATTTTAAATTCTATTCTGTATTTCACAGGTACCCAGTGGAGAGAAGCTATAACAGGAGATATATACTCTCTTATCCTGCTTTTTGGAATAAATGTGTGGACCAGCAGCATTTTGAGACAGGATGTTCCTCATTTTAACAATACTACGTAAATGAAAGAAGGCTGTACTTGATGTTTGTTTAATGTGCAAGTTAAAGGACATGTCCTGATCAAAGATAACTTCCATGCCACCCAGAGTAACAATGTCATTACATAATACATCCCAGTAACCCCAGTAAACAACCTCAGTTTTAAGTTTAGCTAACTGATTGGAATCATCTGCCCTGATTGATTGATATAGCGTGCTATCATCACAGCAGTGGAAATTCATGGCGTGGACATAAAACATAACTGGGACAACTGTAACATTACTGTAAGTGCTCTCACTAAAGCATTTTTCCCAGTCCTTACTAAAACTTTGGCACAGTACAGGATACTAGTACTACAAGGGTATGAGGACACTTTTCTGAAATATCTTAAGTAACATACATAATAGCCAACATACCTAAATCAAACCGTTTGCACTGTATAACAATTTCAACAATCTACCAATGGCACTATCTAGTGGACATAGCACACATAGTGTGACATAGTCAATACTCAGTACCTCCACAAACACAGTTAAACTAAAATTTGTGTCTAAAAAGCATCTGGAAATATAATTAGAGCCAACTCTTGGTATGCAAGAATACATATGATTAAAGAAACAATTAAAAAAGAGGAAATGTATTTTTAAATGTTGCAGCCTTGTGACCATTTAAGTCATAAAGTTCAAACAGGTAAAATGTGCATTTAGTTCCTCCTACATTAAAACCATTTGTTGATGTATTTTAATACAAACCGCAAAGAAATGAAAAAAGTTCACAGTCATATCTCAAATTGCAATAATGCAGACATGTCCTCACACCTACACTTTTACTATTATAAAAATCTCAGACTTAAAGCACAAAAGACAGTTGAGAATGTTGACAGGGGTTTTAAAACATATTTAAATGTTTATAGCCATCACAGCTGTGCAGTGTGATGTGCATGTTTTTGAGAGTGACTGTTTATCCATTGTTTAAATATCAATAATATGTGCTGCTAGAAACCCTGTAGTTAGATTGTGCCACGTATGAGTTGTTCCCGATCCAGATACACATGATGGTGATGAAGCTGACAGTAACAAAGACAACGTACAAGCCGAACAGCAGACGGTCGATGACTACTCCGATCTTTTGCCATTCCTCTGAGGTGTTGCTCCCCTGGAAGTGTTTGTCCATCTGGTGGCGGATGGCCATGAGATCTCTGCTCACCTTCCTCAGTTCATCCAGCATCAACTCTGGAGGGATCGAGGGGGTTTCCACTTCAGTTGCATCACCAGAGACACTTGGAAGATGACTCGGTGAGATGTTGGTGATGCCGGAATCCATTGATTGATTGATTGTGCCTTTTTAAAAACAAAGAACAGCATGTAAACATGTAAAATAGCTAGTTACTAATCATATAAAACATCTGCTGAAAATGTGTTTGCCATAGACCCGAGTCAGATGCAACATTTAAACTTTAAGTATTGCGATTGAGTCTACTTTAAAGCTAGTTTGTCAAGCATCCAGAATTAGCTTAAGCCAAAATAGTGAAACATTCAACTTCTGCCACTCCAAGTGGAGCAAACTTAATGCAAAATTGACCAAACCTATAAAAAAATGAAAAAAGACTGACCAAGCTCTAAACAAATATGATTTCACACAATTACCCTATGTTTAATGGATTCATTGAGGTGAAAAACTATCGAGCAGTTTTAATGAAGGCAATTCCATTGAGGAAACCTTGGACAACAAGGGTTGGGAATCATTGCTTCCCAGTATGTTTCCAGTTAACTCTTAACTGGCAACACACACATTTTAAACAATGGTTCTTTAAAACTGAAAGCATCTTAGCTAGAGCTAAATAGCATGGTCTAAGTATGATTAAAAACTTGTGTCATGATGTACACAAGACACATGCTTTACACTATACACTGTTTTTGTATACAAAGGCATGTTGTGTGTTAACAATACACTTTGACATGTGACACCTACAAATGTATAGTCACAATTGTTAAAAGGGCTCTATGCAGTTTTTCAATTAAATCACTTATTAATAAATCTTTTTATTTTATTTTCTTATTGTATTTTATTAATAGATACTCAGGTACACAGCTTCTCCACCGTCTCAGTTGCTGTCACTTAGGTGACCCACATAATTCTCTATACCGCAACATAACAGCGCAGCACGTGCCAGCATGGGCATGCAGAGACATTTTAAGTGGCACGTGAGAAAGCAAACTCAATCCTACAATATTGACCAATGCCGCTACGTTGTATATTACATAAAGTTAGTGAAAAAACAGATGATCACCCCCATGATGAATTAATGTTGACATTATTAACGTATTAGGGTTGTCAAAATAATACAACATTTTTGCATAACAAACTGTCATGTCTGCAAGACTGGGCAGCAGAAACATCGGCAGAAAAGCTGCAGAAACACAGGAGCTATTAAAGAGTTTCTAAAACCACAGGAGCCCTGGAACTAAGAACCTTTGGAGAAACTCACTGCTTTTCCACCCGAGTTCTTTATTTCCGGCCGAAATAGTCCCTGCTTGGGAGGTAGTACTTTCCGAAAGTACCGGAACTTAGGGGGTGTGGGGCTTGCCTTGCAGTGAGTGGGTGAGTAAAGGCTACTGGCTTTAAATGTCAGCTGTTTTTTTTTTACTACTGCCTACTGCTCCTCTTTTCCACCTTTGTTTGCAAACCAGTAAATCACAGTCAACAGTCAGATAGCCACACAAGTCTCTCTGATGTCCATCTGAGATCAAACATCGGCATTAAATGAATTGCTCAAAAAGCAGTGAAATTGCCCTTTAGAGCATTTTTACAAATTGAATAAAAGTTTCACAAATCTGAAATTACGTTTGTTTGAAACTTTAACCTCTCTGGGACAATCTCATCCAGATTTGAGATCTCCAGGTATAGTGGTTTTGGATCTGGACCTGGTCTAATATGGTCTACATGCGAAAAAAAACAGTGAAATCGCCATTTAAAGCATTTTCACAAATTGAATAAAGGTTTCACAAATCTGAAACTATGTTTGATTGAAACTTTAGTCTCTCTAGGACAATCTAGTCCAGATTTGAGGGCTCTAGGTATAGTGGTTTTGGATCTGGACCTGGTCTAATTTGCTTTGTGTGGAGAAAAAGCAGTGAAATCCCCCCTTTGTCATTTTCACAAATAAAATAAAGTATTTTCAAATCTAAAAAGTGTTTCAGACAGCGTTAAGGCTTTGCCTAAAATGCATAACAGCTTCCACAGCAGTAAGAGGTGCAAAAAACGGAGATTCGGTAGCTCAGTAACGTAAGTTAACTTTCACTTAAGTTCCCCTTAACTTTCCCCTTAACTCCCGAATCGGAAGCTAACTTTAGCGTCGTAGCGAACTTTATGATCCACAACTTTGGTGCGCAAACCCAGGGGCAACACAGGGCCAGTAGATGTAAAGCCACTTACTAAAAGAAGATGCCTGTGCAAGAGGCTGGGGTACTTTCCGCAGTGTCGATATAAACACGATTTATGGCTATTAGAGTTGTGTCATATAACACGCGTGGGTTGCGCTTAGGACATAGTGCTGAGGATAAAGCACTACACATTGTTATTGACAAACTCCAGGAGAACGCTAGTGTATACAAGAGACTTTTTTAGCCAAACAAGATTTAGATCAACTTAATTCTGTGCATAATGACTTCCATGGGGCTGGGGAGTCCACAACAGATCTAAGCATTGGAATATTTTGTGGCAGAATACCTGGGGGGGCATTCTGTGGCGTAAGAAATATGATACATTGATTAGTGTGGTTAGACTAGAGGTGGGCCGCAAAGCAATTAAAGTTCTATATGATAAGATTGTTTTTATAATTTTAAAATGGTGAAAATGCATATACATCTATATTCGTTATGGGTGATATGAATGCTGATATTTCAGATAATAACTCCCTGTTTGGTCAACACCTAATTCAGTTTTGTCAGGATAGCAAGCTGATTCTGTCTAGTAAACTGCTGATTCTTGCAGAAAGTTATACATATACTAGTGAAGCATGGCACACAACATCTTGGCTGGATCACTCCATAAATACAGCAGATGCTCATGATTGTCTAGAGAAAATTGAGATTTTGTATAGTCTGGCAACAACAGATCACATACCCGTCTTTATGACATTAAATATTGAAAGTGCACCTGAGTTGAGCATTTATGATAACCACGAGCAAAATAGGAAATTAGACACAGTGTTCAGAAGATGTCTTATGGCAGTATAACTTGCTGACTGATAAGAGTCTACGGAATATGGACATACCAATTGGTGCTATTCTGTGTGACAATAGATTTAAATACGCTGTACGCCTTATTAATAGAAATGAGCAGGCCATGAGGGCAAACACAATGGCCAACAATGTTCAGCAAAATAATGTTTATGAAATCTGGAAAGAAGTTAAGGTTATTAATAACAGTAAGGTACCTTTGCCTTCTAGTATTGATGGGGTAACTGGGTCTAAAGATATTACTGAATTATGGAGAAAACATTATAGAGATGTTTTTAACTGTGTTAAGAGTGTGGAATTTAATGTCGGTGGTGTTCCTAACAATGATGGTGTGGTTATTAGACCTGATGAAGTGTGCTATGCTATTGATAACTTGGCAGTGAACAAAGCATGTGGTCTTGATCAAATAACTGCAGAACATCTTAAAAATGCTAGCCAAAGGACTTCAGTGCTGCTTGCTATGTGTTTTCTGGATTGTTAATGCATGGCAGTTTACCTGATTCTATGTTGTCTGTTTTATTGGTGCCAGTGGTTAAAGACAAAACTGGTAAAAATATCCAGCATAGATAATTATAGACCCATTCCCCTGGCTAGCATACTTTCCAAAGTATTAGAACGGATTCTTTTAGATAGGCTTCAAGAAAACATAACCACTGATAATCAATTTGGTTTTAAAAGTAGGCACAGTACAGATTTGTGTATCTGTGCATTGAAGGAGGTCGTAAATACCTACAAAAGGCAGAACACTACAATATCTATGTGTTTTCTTGATGCGTCCAAAGCATATGACCGAATTAATCATGGTATATTGTTTGGTAACCTACAAGAGCGAGGGGTCCCTCAATACTTGATAAGGATTTAGCTTTTTTGGTATATGCATCACACTATGCAAGTTAAATAGGGAAAGAGCATTTCTGCACCCTTTCTGGTGACTAATGGGTTCAGACAAGGTGGAATATTGTCACCTGTTCTATTTAATTTGTATATGGATGACCTTTCTAAGAAGTTAAAAGAATGTAAAAAGATGGGTTGTATTGTGGGGAATAGTCTTATTAACCATCTAATGTACGCTGACGATCTGGTTGTCCTGTCTCCTTATAGTGCTGGCTTGCAGCAACTGCTCAGAGTCCGCTCAAAGTATGGCGTGCAGCATGACATAAAATTTAACCCTAAAAAAGTGTTATTATGATTGCCAAACCTAAGGAGGAACAGAAACAAACCTTTCCTACTTTTTATTTGGCAGACCAAGTATTAAATGTGGTAAATAAAGTACGATATCTGGGTCATATAATCAGGAATGATTTATGTGATGATGATGATATGCTGCGCCAGTATTGCAAACTGTATGCCCAATATGCTGGCACGTACATTTCATAGGCGTTCTGATATTACAATTGCTCCTTTTAAAGCTTACTGTACTCCACTCTATACAGCCCACATGTGGTGCAGTTATACTGAAGGGAAAATGAAAAAGCTGCAGGTGGCATTTAATGATGCATTTAGAATCCTGCTTAAGTTCCCAAGATAGACAAGTGCAAGTTATTGGTTTGTGACAAGCAATGTTCCCAGTCTCCATGCTGTATTGCTGAATTTTATGCATAAATTAATGTGTCGGTTAATTCATTCAAAAAATTTGGTCATTTTAGCTTTAACTGAAACTACAAAAAGTGATACAAGGTATACCTCGTGTTTTTGGAAAAACTGGAAAAAATGTGTATATGTGTTTTAGTTATGGTGGAATGTGTTATGATATGAGCTTGTTCATATTCTGTACTAGGTGTTTTGTATTGTGTCATTGTATTTTATTTTACTGATATGGACCTATGTGCCTGAAATAAAGTTGATTGATTGATAGATATTGATTGATGTTACCTTGCGGCTATAACAACGCTGTTGACACAATGTCCACCATACCCTGTAGTCCCTGCAGTAGCATGAGAACCACATAATGTTCAATATTTAATGTTTTTATGAGACAATAATCAAAACGAATGTTTGGTAAAATTTTTGGGACAAACAGGAAGGGAGTCAGAACAACTGCTCATAATTCGGGATGTCTGGTCACCCTATGTGCCGGTAAGGTTAAAGAGACAGAGGGAGTCATAGTCTGTGAGTCATAGTACCAGTCAAGACTGGGAGTATTTAACAACAACTTTGTTCATTGATATAATTTGTAAAATATGTTATTTGATATGTTAACCTCCATTCTGTAATGTGTAATTTGTTACAAGGAAGATTATTAAAGTGGTTTAAAAGAAGAAGAAAAAAAGAGATATATTCTTTTTAATAGAGACAGATCAGCCTGCTGAACAATCACAAGTAATATCTCCCGTCTCTGCTTTTCCTGTATAAAACAGGACACAATATCTGTTCACAGGTCACTCATACTTAAGTCCTGTAACAGACACAATAACTGACATAAATAAAACAATGTCTACATCTTGAGATTTTCAACAAAGGAAGTGACAGTGAACAAATTACTATTAATATAATATTTATTAATATGAGGTTTCTGTAACTTTGCCTGCAGTCTTGATAAGTGTTATTTAGTGTATCAAATGTATTACTTGGTGCCTCAAAGGATTTCACCATTACAACCCTGCAAATTGGGGGTCAAACTAAATCAGTTGTGTGGTCAAAGTCTGGTCTTTTATATTTATTGTCAAAAAAAAAATTATACCTTTAGATGAGTTGAGAAAGACAGTGATTTGTTTGCTCTTTTTCTTTGGAGGGAGACAAACGACAGCAGCTAGATATTTTAACACGAGGACACTGAGCCAGCGAGGCACAGCGCTGTTCTGCCTGCAGCTGCTGGACTGGATATTAGTGATAAACACCGTCTCCAGCAGGCTCGCCACCATCAAAGAGAGACTGATAGAGAAGAAAACATCTGCAGGAAATAGTAATAGCAAAAGTTTAGTACACTTTTCATTTCCAAGCAGTGTAAAGCACTTTAAGTCATCAGAAGACTACATAGGCGCAATACAAGCACAGTGACATTAAGTACTGTATGTTTTACATGAACGTTAGCAACCTGGTTTTCAGTTACATCTTGGTTGTGATCTAATTCTGGGATATTATGATAACCTTAAAACTTGAGAAACGTGTTGTTTATCTTCTTGTAAAAAAACAAACTATCTACCCATCACTAGGTATGTACTATGTTCCATATCTGTTTTATGTTTATATTTTATTTTATCTTTATTTTACCACAAAGTCACAGCCACTACTGCAGTTTTAACAGCTGACCTTATTGGTGTGTGGTCCAAATTATCAGGCCAAACTAAAATAACAACCTTCCCCTTTTGTAGGAGATCACATGCCCACTTCCCTTTTAACTCAGCCACTGGCCCTGTTGGTGCCCTTCACAGTTTGAAAACCTGTGTTAGTGGAATTTAGCCCTGCAGTTTTGGTTTCATTTGTACAGCTTTTAAGACATTTGTCTCTGAGATTTCTGATGCTAAAAATTAAAAAAAAATTGGAGAGCCACATCTCTCTTCAAAAAGTGTATTCAGTGTTATTCTAAATAATAACATGAAACACAGAAATCACTTTCAACAACTATCACTGGAACTACTTTCAACAGAAGAAACAGTGCCAATCCTGACATTTAATAATAAACACTTTACTTTGTTGTTGATATTGCCACTGTTGTTCAGTTGCCTGCAGCAGTCCCTACGTATTTGTGGTCAGACTAAGCAGCTCTTAGATTATCCTTCAACTATCTCTGGAATAAGATCACAGGTGTCACTCACTGATGAGGGGCGTCCCTCCGCCAGTGGAAGGCAGCAGGTCGTTCATGATGAGCAGGAAAACTGTGTAGCCCAGGATGAGGGTCATCTTGAAGGAGGATCGATCCACACTGTGGGGAGGCAGCAGAAAGCTGAAGAGGTCCACTGTGATGAGGAAGCAGCTGGGGATCAGGAGGTTCACCACATAGAGGAGTGGCCTACGTCTTAGAATTAACTTGGGAAAAGACACAAGTACACCGCTTCAAGATTTTTGGACAATTATCTTCATTTCTTTTAGAATACGGATGCAAAATTATTTACTTTAGGTTCCTTTTCGCATTGTATGTGTTATCCTGCAAATTCTGACAGTGCTATGGATGGCATTTCTTCATGTTAGCTTTAATAACTCTGAACCACTGAATATATTATTGAATATATTATATGACTGAAAGTTGCCCACAGGTTACAATTATGTATTACAACCATCACACTGCAAAGGTGTGGGACAGACAGACACCATCACTAATAGTGTGTGTAGCGAAAATTAAAAAAAAAATACTGAAGGTCATAAATCCTGCCTGTTGATCACATCAAAAACAAGTCCATATCACAAGTTACTTCCATGAGTATGTAGTATGTTCACTCTAGATACTCTTAACAGTATGCGTACAAAGAAACACTTGATTTTTGTGTGTGCTGTTTATGTACACTATTCTCCAAAAATGCAATGTACGAAGGACAAAGATAAAGGTTTCTCACAACTGGAAAAACTTCAGACTAATTGAGGGTGGCAATAAAACAGCTTTGAGCAGTTGTGCAGGCAAGTGTCGGACTTCAGACTTTAAAACTTTGTGTTAGTATAAAATAGTTGATAATGGCGATTTCTTCTTTACTCAAAGCAACACCTGTTAACTGTCATTAGTATGTTGTCTTTACAGTATGCAATTAGTGTGGAATTAGGTGAGTGCAGCTAGTATAATACAAAACAAGTGATCATGGAAAAACTAGAACAATAAAAATGCTTACAGAGTATATGATCTCAGAGTAGTTTTCCCCACCAAACACCAGCGTTAAATTAGTAATGCTGATATTTACAAGTTCCCACTCTCCGTTGGTCTGTAGCACGTCTGTGGAAGCACGCAGTGTCTCATTTGCCGAGTAGCCTTGAACCATCCTTATGTCCGTATCTTGAAAAACATTAAACAGCACATTTTAGTGCACAGTTTAGTTTTGAGTTATTAGAAGCTCAGAAGTGAAGTTTTGCGTCAACCCCCATCCATGAAATATTTTATCACTTTTTTTTTTTTTTACACAGGTGAATTTAATAAATAAACTGAATATGATCCAACAGAAAAACTGAGGCCTACTGTAACCTAAACCTTAAAGTACACCCCAAGTAATAAAATAATTAGAAATTAAAGCTGCAAGCAGCGTTGGGCACTTGTAGGTGTGAGGCAGATTCATGGCAGATACTGGATCTCTGCCAGTGTGGCTTTGTGATTTTGGAAGCCAAGCCACGGACACGCCGTCAACCGAAAACTCACCATTTGTACAACTTTTAATCGTCAGTGGGTTTAGAGTAGACAGCAACAATGTGAAGTCGGCCGGACTAATTCTCTAGGAAGAGTTTGTTAAAGTACGGAGCCTGTAAATCATCCTAAAATTAAAAATGGCTGACTTCCTGTTGGTTTAGGGCATCGCTCCAAGAGGCTTCTTGACGTGATACATGTACCACAGAAATTTCAGAAATGTAGGTGAAACGTGCCGCAGGGGCTGCTTCATGTCACTTCCAGTTGCCAGAAGGTGGCACTAAGACTATGGGTGAAGGTTGTAATGTACATGTGTTCAGATCGGGAAGTGTAAAATTTCGTACAGATTCGAGTAACAACAACTCCCATGGCGAAGCGTGGAACTTTGCCGCCATACTACAACCATGTCCTTAACCAAATACTCACAAATTTTACAACATGGATTAATCAATGTGGGACAGTTTTGAAGATGATATGGCCAACCTGCTAAGAGTATTCATCACAACTTAAAACGTGTAATTTCCTGAAATTTTGTACAATTCAGAGTTAAATGCATTCATTTGGTGCAAAATTAAGAGGCTATCTATGAAGAACTTGTGCTCTAGTAAACTACTGTATTTGATCATAAACCCATTGTATTGCTATAAATGGTGATGGAACAGCAACAATAGTCAACAAATGCAGCCTATTTAATGTTTTTACAGCTACCCTAAATCAAAGATTAGAAAATAGAAAAAATAAACTCCCTAACATTTCATTGTTGAGCTTTGTTTTTTTCCTTTTAATGGACACATGTAATTTGTTTTATACTTTATGTGAATATGCAATCCAATTAATCTTATTTCCACACTGTACAGATACCTTTCTTTTGAAAACCAGGCTTGAATCCTCACGCTAAATTCATCAAGTGCAACCCAATTTGATTTGAAATAATGTTTCATGTGGTTCTTGTATCCCACAGCATGAAGACTTAACGGCCTCTCTTCAGGTACTCATACTGCAATACTTATCTTTGTAAAGAGAGAAAATGACAGAAGAATGTCATTTCAGATACCATAAAGGCTTTAATACGTGTGCACTCCTAATTTAGGCGCGGCTAGCTTAATCCCTTTCTCACAAACGAGTGACAGAAACAGACTGTTACCATACTTGCCTCAAAGAAAAGTGGTTGTCTCGAGTTGGATGAAGTGTGCCAAAGTGTGTGAGCGATAGAGGAGCTTACAGCAGTGCAGATCAGCTCCCAAAAAACACAATGTTAGAGGTCTGTAATGTTATTGTAAGGTGTAAAAATATTTTCGGTTCATTTTGAAATTATGGCAGAGCAAATTAGACTGGAGTTTGTTAAAATATGCACCCTATAAATGGTATAAGATGGGTTAAAATTGCATCTTCAATTCCAAATGGCTGACTTCCTGTTGAGTTTAGGGTATAAGTCCTTGAGGCTTTTTTGTGTGTCTTGCTATGATATGTTTCCAAAAAATATTGTGCATGTAGGTTAAAGTGCTGAAAGTAAGTATTTTATGCACATGGGCACCACATAAAATACTTACTTTCACCACTTCTGACATGTGTGCAAAGTTTGGTGAACTTTTGAGCATGTTTAGGTTGCCAAAAATTAGCTTACTTTGTAGAAAAACGAAAAATGAAAATTCCTTCAGTTCCAATAGGGACCTCCCGTGTTTCAGGCTCGGGCCCTAAAATGTATCCTTTTATTTTCAATAGGGACTGCACACGTTTCGTACTCGGGCCCTAAAAATAACCTTGTTAATCCCTACTCTAATCACTGCTAACACAAGACATTTTATAGAGAAGCATTTTATCATGCAGTTCAAAGTTCACATTTTAGAAATTTAGAAAGTAACCTTACCAACATGTAGAAATGATCCAAAGGTCAGCGTGCAGTTTTGGATATCGAAGGGGAAAGTGTAGATTATTAACTGGCAACTGGTAATCACTCTGGTCGGCTTACTATCAAAAACGCGACCTGTGTTGTCTAAGTAGACCTGGGAAGTTCGGGAAGGTGTTTCCTCTTTCGTGCTGCAAAGAATAATACATTTTTTTAAATTTTCATTTAATTTATTAATGAAATTCACAAAATGTTCAAAGGAGAGAGAAAAACAAAGACAAGAAGTTTCATATCTGTCTCAGACTAGCTCTTTTCTTAAAAAAAAAAGAAAAAAGAATTTGCATTATATTTTTATCAAAAATTAGTTGGTCTTTTTATACTCTAAAGTAATTCTTTTTGGCATAAAATGCATTAAAATGGGCAAAAAGAAGATTCCTCACAACTCTTTCGTACAGAAGCCCTAAGCAGCCATCAATTCAAATATTTTTTAAATTCCGTTTTCCTGTGATGATGGGATAACTATCTCAAGATCCCAATAACAAATGTTGTTTTCCTGTGATGACGGGATCAGTTGTGATCTTAAGATAATAAAACAGGGCAGGAACTTCTCTCAACGATAATTTCATGGTGATTGTAAGTATCACTGGTTTGCTCAGTTGGTAGAGCACAGGACTCAGAATCTTGTCAGGGCTGTGTGTTCAATCCTCATAGAAGGCAATAAAATTTTATAATCCTCTTCTGCAAAGTTCAAATGAAGGCATTGTTTCTCATTCTCACAATAAAGCACGTGCTGGACTGTGTGCATCCTGGCGATTGGTCCATATCCATCAACATATGGACTTTTAATTCATCAATTATTGTCAGGCAGAGACATTCCTGTGCTTCTCAATCATGGGATCCATTTAACGTTACACATTTTCATAGCCATCAGCAAATGTGTGATTGGATTCCCCTGAATCTCTTCATAACAATTTTGTTGAAGAGGATAATAAAAACACACAAAAGAATAAAAGAAAAGTTGGAAAGAGCAGGAGTCAAAGACACAATCCTTTGATTGAAAGTGCTGCACTCTATCAACTAAGCTAACCAGTGATACTGAATTTGAAAGTGAAGTTCCCCTAAAGAAATGCACCTGACAAGGACTGCCGACTCTAGATCACGAGAAAATTATCCCGTTATCACAGGGAAATGGAGTAAAAAAAAAAAATTGAATTATAAATTTAAATATTTGAATTGATGGGTGCTTAGGGCGACCTGTCCAGGGTGTACCCCGCCTTTCCCCCAATGTCTTCTGGGAT
>JAPMOB010215768.1:4517-19589 GCA_029875015.1 Lepomis gibbosus | reverse complement strand
TACACCCTGCTGTTATGTGCTGTACTGTCTCAGGGGCATCCTTGCACAGTCTGCACCTGGGGTCCTGCTTGGTGTGGTAGGCAGGACCCCAGGACCAGCCACTCCTCCTTCGACCCAGGACATGGACTAGAGCAGAAACTTGGATCTGATATATATATATATATATATATATATATAATAGAATATATTGCAGTGCAGCTCTCAGGCATCTGTTTCTCCTGGAGATCAACTTTTGTCATGTAATATCATCCATGCTGAGGCAACACATTTAGTCTTCGCTCCTCTTTTGTCATGTTGACAGGGAGAGAATAAAAAACTTGGCCAAAAAGAAACTGTGTCAAGAAGTTGTTAAAGTTACTTATTGGTGAATAATCATAATCTTAATCTTGCAAATCTGTGCAAATAAACATTTCTAAAGGCATTATCATTTGTTATTTAACTTGCAAGCTATATTTCAGAACATGCTTTAACTAATTATGCTTTAAAAAAGTGGTGGGGACAAAATCAGCCATTTGGTGGGGACATGTCCCCAGCCATCTCTGTAAATGACACCGATGCTGCTTCCACATTACGACTCATGAACACAGTCAGAAGAATGACTTCCCTCCACCCGATATGAAAACCATACATATAAAAGACATCTATCCATCCATCCATCGTCAACCGCTTAGGGTTGCGGGGGGGCATATAAAAGACAATTTTATTTAATTATTTAATTATTTAAAATCAATCAATAGGCAGAAATAACAATAAAACAAATAAAAATAATTTCAGTTCATCTAAACGCCCATATTACCCAGAAACCAAAGGAAACTTTTTTTTACATTTATTTTGCAGGCCTGACTTCAAGAACCTCTTTAACTGCTTCTTAAAACCAATGGAGTTGAGGACTAAACCTATGTACCGTTGCTGTACTTTGGGAAAAGCCAAGAATACATGCTTGGTCATGGTGGAAATTGTAAATAATATTAAAAAGAGTTCTTCCAGACCTGCTCTGTATGAAAAGTACAATGTGATAACTGTTATGAATTGGTGCTATAACTGGCAGCATGATTATCATACAATAAGAAGAGCAATGCATACACTAAAAAGTTGGCAAATATCTCTATATATATGAAGCCTAAGCCCCAATGATTAACTATGTATAGGACTTTATATTGTGACAAAGTACACAATGCCAGACCCAATAATGGTTAAACAGAGGCTTGGTTTAGTTTATTGTTAGTTTAGTTTAGTTCAATTTCATTTAGTTTAGTTAAGTTTGTCTCATATTATCTTAGCTAATCTTGTCATTTTTTAGTTTAGTTGATGTAAATCAATTCTACGCATCATGTTGTGCTCAGTTTAAATTAAAACATTGTTTTAACACAGTCTATCACAAATTAGCAAGGAAAAACCCAGAAGCAGCTAAATGGATCAACATGCTCATTAGCGGTCAGTGTTTTGCATCCCCTTGGAAGCAATTAGAAACTGCTTCATAATGAGAATGAGACCATACCTGACATTTGAACATTAGAATATATGACCTTGGTGTAACTGATCAAATGATCAATCAATGATGATTGGTCAAAAAAATGATCTATTATAAGAAGTGACTCATTTTCAATAGAAGCTGTCAACACTTTTATTCTGCTAATCAGATATTATGACATTAAAATAATAGAACGTTTAATCAATTTACAGACAAACCTTCAATGTCAAACTCATTTTTATGGTCCTTTAGAGGGGTTCAGCTGTGTATCGGAAGTAGACAAGAGACTCATGAAATACAAACATGTCTCGGGTATAGCAGATATGTAAGCAAATTTTTCAGCATGGTTAAGCACTAAAACAAATTGTACAGATAGAAAGAGATCTAAATATCCTTATAATACCAAGATGATACCATGTTTATGACGCTGGTCATTTGAAAGCCGAAAGTCGTCACTTTATTTTGTCCTCAAAGCATGTCTGCCCCTACTGCACGGCTATAACACGCTCTGCTGGCAGCTTCTTACATTCTTGGTCGATGGAAGCAGATTTTGCGGGCAATAAACCTCCCTAGGTCGTCGTTCAAATTCCTTGAAATTTCATTCACTTGTAGTTTAGCAGTTGTATTTTTTCCTTAAAAATAAAAACCTTCTTTTAAAAACTGCATTTTGTATTTACTTGTGTTATCTTTATCTCATATCTGAATTTGTTTGATGATCTAAAACATTTCAGTGTGACAAACATTAAAAAAAATAAGAAATCAGGAAGGGGGCAAACACTTTTTCACACCACTGTAAAAACTCAGCTGCTGGCTGCGACAAACCAGCCGCTCCTCCTTTGACCAGTTAATGTTACTTGCAGGCAGTAAATAACGAGGAGGAAGAGGCTGACTGATGTCTGAGTTCTTCATTCTTTCTGAACGTCACTCTTGCTATAGAGACATTTAGTTATATTTAAAATATTCAATTCTAACACTATTATTAATTTTAAAAACAACCAGGCAGCTAATGTGCACACTTTAATATTTGTTTATTTATTGCGAAGTGATATGTCATCTCAATATAAACAATGTTATCACACATTAAATATTTTCCTGATACCATGCAGGCCTACCTCATGCCCGTTGGGTCTTGTCTTGCCAAATAATCAAATAATTGTAAATTATTGATAGTGGTATGCATAAAGACTCGGATGGTATCAATGGTATCAATATCCTCATCCCTACTTGCAGATATATGCCTTAATAAACACTGAGATCTCCTGTCAATTGGTGGTGTTTATGTAATATTTCCATACACTGTCAAATTCAATTGACCTGCAGTACATGCTTCAGTAAATTATTGGAACTAACCTGAACATAGACAAAACATGTAAATATATTAGTTTTAAATGTTTTTAAATGTTTTGTTTGCTGTGCAGAAATTAAACTAATTCATCACTGTATGTGTGAATTACAGGATTTGACAAATGAAATCATTGGCACATAGGTAAGACCACATGACTTCATTTCACAGGAGAAGAAATATAAAGAGTATAAAAACGGCTCAGTACAGTTAAGTGCGGGGGGGAGGGGGACTGCACTCTAAGGTAAAACTTGTGTCATCTCAGATTGTTGAGTGCAATATTTTAATGTATGTTCTGGATTAATTAGATGCTTTATGATTCATTTGTCAGCATGACAAATTTCTCTTATGTGACATCTTTTTATCTATCTGATTACTATGGAATGAAAGACCTGAAGCCAATGTATTTCTGCATCTTCCTGATTATATATATAATCATTGTTGCTGAAAATGTTCTGTTAATAGGAGTGGTCTATCGTGAAAAAACCCTGCATGAGCCCATGTATTTGTTGCTGTGTAACTTGGCTGTGAATGGTCTGTATGGAAGCACTGCTTTAATGCCAGCAGTACTGAGCAACCTGCTGTCACAATCATTTGAGATATCTCTACCGTTTTGTCAGACACAAATCTATGCTTTACACACATATGCCATCATTGAATTCACAATTCTAGCAGCAATGAGTTATGACAGGTATGTGGCAATTTGTCATCCACTGCTTTATCATGAAATCATGTCACAGAGAGTTGTTAAACTTATTGTGGTTACGTGGGTTTACCCCATGCTGGCATTTCTCATTGTTATCATTTTCACTCTTCAGCTGCGGTTCTGTGAGAAAACTATTGAAAACGCATACTGTATGAATTACATTCTGGTGAAACTTGCCTGTACAGATACATCTATTGTTAACATAGTTGGCCTACTATCTGTAGCTCTATATACACTCCCACAGCTTGCCATGATCTGTTATTCATATGCACATATCCTGAACATATGTGTAACGTCATTCAGCAAATCCAAGGCCAAAGCCCTCCGGACCTGCACCCCTCACCTATTAGCAGTAATAAACTACTCCATCGGGTGCTTTTTTGAAATAGCACAAAGTCGATTCAACATTAGTCACCTGTCTTACCAAACCAAGTTGTTTTTATCTCTGTACTTTTTGATATTCCCACCTATTCTTAATCCAGCAGTTTATGGTTTGAGCATTCAAGTCATAAGGGTACAACTGTTTCGGCTTTTTAACAGAAAAAGCAGGCAAGTAACAAATTATGTAGCCAAGAGGGCTGTTTTTATTGCACATTCATAGTGACCTTGCAGTGTTGAATTCATGTAATGCCATGTAGAATTCCTGAAGCATTAGCAGGCTGAAGATCAGGATTTCTGCATACAATGTAGTGATCCAGCTGGCTTATAACACAGGAATGTCAGGCATATTTTAGAGTGTTTTTTGGTTTGTTGAAGAAAATTCATCACTGGAGCTTTAAAACACACATTTGTTTCACATGTTGTCCTGCCTGCTGTGCAAAGTCTAGTATGACCATTGTTTTGTACTGGTTTGTCCAATGTTTTCTGTTTCAAATAAATTCAAAAAATATTAATGCAATTGTTTTGGTTATGGCAATGTTTATGTTTAAACTTGAATGAATTTACGTTCTGTGAAAGTAATGTGTTTTTGCTATCCCAACAACAGTTGTGTGTGCACAATAAAAACTGAGATATCCGTCTTTGCAAATGAACCTTTCATATGTAATCTAAGGTATAATTACAATATAATTGTGTGCAGAAGTTTTTTTGTATCATTTGCTACAATTAATAAAGAATAAATATTCCAGTCACTGCTTGAGATTTTCCTATCCTCATTCCATTCCCTTTTTTCGTCCTCTTTGTCTATTGAAAGTATCGTATCTGAACATGGATTGTCAATCTTAGAAGTCAACTGCTAAACTGCTAAACCTAACCCTAACACACAGCAGCTGCCCCCTCCCAGTGGTCCCTCAGAAACTCTGCCCCCCAAATTTCGAATTTGGTTTCTCCAGCGTTGAAATGCTTTCACCCTTGCCTGGTAATATAACTTTCTTCAGTTTATATTCTTCAGACTTTTCCTTTTTGTATCTGGAGTGAACCTTACCTTACGGGACTGCAGAAAGTCATATACAGCTGTCAGCAGCTTTAACCAGTATGGAGTTATGTTATACCTTTTTCACTTTGACAGATTTACTCTGTGTTTTTGGACATATTAAATATTTGTGTACACTGCAGATACGGCACTAGCTTCCTGTGCTGAGATTCTTCTGTGTTGTTCTTCGTTAAATATTTATTTTTCCATATCCTAAATAATAAAAATGCCTGAGGCTGCATATACACTGAGTGCGTGTGTGTTTTATTGGCAGATTATTACCATCCTCTGACTCAACTTGTGTTGTGCTCCCTGGTAGGAGTGTCAAAAATAGACATCTTAAATGTGATAATGAGAATAAAACATATAACAATGGCTTTTACGTGTGCCCATGCCATACTTTATTCAATAAAAAAGTACTTTAGCTACAATGTGGGACACTTGTGCAATGTCAGTCAATTTCCAATGGCATGGTAATGTGTTTTAGTGATGCAAAGCATGCTTGTACATTAAACACTTAATAAATACAGCTATTCCTCTTTTTGTGGTAACACTTAAAAAAATCAACCTCTGCAGTATTCTGGGGAAAACTGAAAAATAAGTCTTAAAAACACAACATGGTGGTGGGAGGGTCGACACCAGGATTCTGTCAAATGCACTTAGAAATACAAAACTGTTTTACAATTAGGTTGACAGCATGCATACAAAAATAGACAACTACTCTGATCATTCTTTTGTAATTTACAATACTAGTTCATTATTGCCAAGCGTTATATTCTTGTGCCCCTTTTTGAGGAATAGCTTGCTTTCTATATCTTCTCTCGTCTCTCTTGGAAAAGTACAATGTACATTCACAATCACTGAGGCACAGCACTTGATTTACAATTTGTATAAGTACCCCAAAACATTGTGTAGTCACTGTTATTGAAGTAATGTAATATTAAATATATATATGTATATATACTTAACACCCTGTACAGTCATAGAACAAACATACCCTTTAATCATACACACATGCATAACAAAATGTTGTGTACATCCAAAATAGCTTTGCTTTTAATGCCTCCGTCAACCTTACTGGGCGGCTGTACACAACGCCAGCGTAATGTTCAAAACGATTAAACAGAAGCAAGGGGAGGTGGCCATGCATGTGAGCGATGAACTACAAAGCTCTCTGACAAGTCTTGGACACAGATGCAAAGTGCTTACATGTCGTAAACCCTGTGAGTCTACAAGTTATAATATCAAGCCAAGCATCTTTATTCACCATTTGTAACAGCCCTCATTTTGAAAAGAGAGAGATTGGACAGGAAGGGACACCAAGTCTTTGTGCTCCTGCACGGTGAGCGAGGTTGAAGAGCAGCAGGGAAGAAGGTGTAGAGCTGAGCAGGTAGAAGAAGGTTTTTGGTGCCTTTTATCTCCAGCAGAGGGATGCCGGCTGTGTGAGGCACAGGCATAGGCGATATGTTTGAGGTTTAATCAACACACCAATCCTCACCCTAAAAAACCCAATGACCGGTTTGTGTCTTGAAAAGGGACATTCTGTAAGGAGGTGAAGATATCAATTAGTAATTTGCCAATAAACCACACATTTTTAGAAAGACATGCATGCTCAAAACATGTTGTTATACCTTAAGTGAACTATGGAGGATCCGCAGACGATGAAGCTTGTCATTGAGCAGTGGGTCATTCACTCTGCGGACAAATGAGCGCTTGTACTCCAGGCGGCTGGATGATCTGTGATCAGCTGAAGTGGACAGACTGGTCTGCTCCAGAGCCCGGTACAAATCTCCCAGAGAGTCTGCCTGCATCCTGCAGTCCCGTCCATGGCCTTGCAAGAAAGACAAGCAATCATCAAGAAAGATTTTACATTAAATTGAACTGAGATTTAAGGTGTGAACATAGCATACAGGGAATTCTTCTATATTCTCTTTTTTTTTACTGAACGAACACCCTTTAGAGATATAAACTTTAGCTAAATCATTTTAGTAGTGAATCTCTCGCCACTCTACCATATGAAACTGCAGGCAGCCTCTCTCCGCCCACACGCATTCACACAAGCCGATTGTATGCTACCTGCCCAGCATGAAATGGCACAGAGCCGCAGCTAAAGGGACTCAAAAATATAGCAAGTTGACAGCGAGGTCAGACATTTTTTTCTGGAAAGAAATGTTGCTGCTCATGCTATGAGTGCCACAAAGAAAAATGCATTTACCCCTGGGGCCCCAGTTTCAGTGATTTCAAGGCCACATGCAAAGACTGAGATGAAGTCCATTTGTTTCATACTATTGTGGATGGAGTATCCAGATTGTTTAACACACTGTAAAAATACTCAAATACAAATAAAAGTCCAGCACTGAGAAACGTTACTTAAGTAGAAGTATGTAACTATAATCAGGAAATGTTTAGTTTATTGTATAAAAGCATAATCAATGCCAAAAACTGGCATGTTAAATCATGAGATTATTATTATATTGATTACATGGATTATTGTGTTTAATTTCTCTACATATGGATTAATTGTTTAGTTTGTAAAATTTAACAAAAAATAATGAGAAATGCCAACACGGCTACCGAGAACAAAAGTGACACCTTCAAATTGCTGTCTGACCAATTGTTGTGTGAGAGAGTGGACTGCCAAGATAAATCAACAGTCAAACCACAAATTTATTAAGTTTGCGGTAATTTAAGGAAAAGCAGATAATCCTCCCTTTTGAGAAGCTAAAACAATTACATTTTTAGCATTCGTTCCTTAATTTGATTACTCAGTTATTGAAATAGTTGATCATTTAATCTCTAATTTCATACACTGTTAGTTTCATCTATAACAATGGATTTTATAAGCTCTTATGTTTTGTGTGCAAAATCTTAATTGTTAAAAACAATATTTCTCTCTGAAGTGTAATGGAGTAAAAGTAAATAGCATAAAATGGAAAAATCCAACTAAGATAGCGTATAAAGTACCTTTTTTTGTACATTTGTACATTTGTACAATGTACATTTACATAAGTAGGCTACAGTACTTGTGTAAATGTACATTTAACCACTGGTTGCATTAGACTGCTTGCTAAGGTGACAGACATGGGAATGAAACATTTAGTTATACTGTAAGTCTTATTGCAAAAGATTGAAGATATCTCAAAGCCTCAGCAAATAAAATCAAAACTAACTGCAAATGGAAATATATGTTTTTGTAATTTATGAGACCCTTTAGTTTGAAAATTACAAGAAGATGAATTTTAAGTTAATTATAATTAAATAATACATGTATATCGTATTAAATGTTCCCCATGTTTTAGTCATGGAAGCTCAATTTATGTCTGAAGTATTATTCCCATTTCCCTATATTTCCTTTCTAATATTTTTATAACACTTTCTGCAGTATACAAAAGTAATCAGTATGCTCTCCTGTTTACTCAGATAATGTTTATATGAATAAAAAGCAACAGGCTCACAGGCAGCATGTTGCTGTTTCTTCTTTTTTCCTTTTAATACATCATTTTCTGGTATATCTCTTTATTATGGTATTTTCTTTAAGGTAAATTGGCCTCAGTCCTGCACTGCTGGGTGCACAGTTAACAAATCATTCTAATAAACTAGGAGGACCCCCATGTCTACTGTTTACATACACTGCCCTCTGTTGGCATGATTCTAACACTACACTAGAGCTCTGAATATGTTAGTCATCACTCTATTTTGTGTTTTGGAAGTGGGGTGGTGCTTTCTGAAGCTTTGGGGCTGTGCTTTGAAATGTATCGTGCTTTATTTGCCGCCTGTTTTGTGTTTCTTTCTTGTCTTTCCAGGCAGTGGTGGAGAGAGTGAACGCTACAGCGATAGATAAATGAGGACAAGAAAAGAGGACCCTTAGGCGTGTTTCTTTATCCTCTTCAGAATTCAACATTAACATGGGCTGAAAGGATTCCTCCTCACTTCATTGTTCAAACACTGCCGAGAGGTACAATGACATCTCGATCGGGCCAGAGAGAGAGAAGAAAAGAGAAAGAGTGAGCGTGAGTGTGTGTGAGAGAGAGTGGACTGCCAAGATAAATCACTATCAAATAAGACACTAAATTTCATCTTACTTAGACAACTGCCCTGGAGGTCTTTGAGGGACGGTAAATGGGCTGGCTTCAAATCCAATCCAATAAAGCAATAATAGAGAGTATTCAACCTCTGACATTTGCTGGCCCTAACTGCCTGTTAACAGCTTTAATAAAATAACTGGCGACATGTTAGCATACTTGCTCAATGCTATGCAGATGAAAAGACTGACCTGCATATAACTGGAGAGGCGCCTACATTTGGTGACTCCAGGATAATCTCAGTTATATTGCTGTGAGTGTGATACCTGTGATCTCTAATGTGCTGCTGCAGTGGTTCCCCCACGACCCTGTCAGATTAGCTCAAGCACCCCTTCAACACCACACGTCACGTTTCAATTGTGTTCATCTGAATAGATTTTTAACTAGATGTTATTTAACACTGTTGATTATATTAAAGTGGACAGTACACACTTATTTTTCAATACAAGGCATAGTAATAATAAAGTTGTTCAAGTTTCAAGTTTGATTTCACTGAAACTTGTATTTGTGCAAGTACCAAGCAGAAGCTGGGCGTTTCAACAGTTTCTCCTTTTCTTCTAGCAATCTATTTTGACTTCAACATAAACAAAAAATGTTGTCAATCAATTTGCTATCAATTAACTATTTGATTAGTTGACTGATTGTTTAAGTTCTAGTGTGATCCAATGTATTGTACTGTATTCCTTAACTGGCTATACTTCATGTAGATGTGAAAAGATACAAAACACAGATTCTATGTGTCTGACCAGTGTCTCCTGCCCGGTCCAGCTGGTAGTGCTGGGGCTCTCTCTGATCAGCGGCGGTTGCAGCCAGGATAGCATGTAGTCCGCTGTCTCTGGGTAGCGTGAAGCTGCGTGGTTTCCCTCCCCCTTCTGACTCAATACTGGCCCTGAGGGGAAGAGGCAGGGCTCTGTACTGTTCTTGCAGCAGGCTGCGCTGTGCAGGCAGGGTAGACTGCCTCCGGTACTCCATCGCCAGGTGGTCTCTGTCCTCAGACAGTAGGGTCTCGTCCACGGGAAATGTCTGGAGGTAGTGCATCCTCGTGCTGCTCTCCATCTGATCATGCCATGAATTTCGGTGGCTGCTTGTCTTCTGCCCGGGGGAGACGCCGTTGTTGCTGCTGCTGCCGTCCTGAGGCTCAGAGTGGAACTCCTCATGAGAGGAGCGGGACTGGAACGTGTCGGAGGAGGAGAGATGGCCACGTTTCGGTTCCAGGTAGGGACTCACCTAAACACAAACAGATGGTTAGCGAGTAAAAAAGTTTTCTACTTGGGGTAGTGTCTTTCTATTAAACTACAGGCTGACAGACTCACAGAGGATGCTCTGGGAAAGGTGTCATAAGGTGGTGGTGGACTGTCTTGTTTGGGCCTCGGAGGCATCTCCATGTCCTCATGATCACTCTCACTCCAGTAATCTGTCATGAACAAACAGACTGTGTCATGTTTTTATTTCTATAGCAGAATCAAAACCAAGCTCTTTAAATACAGCAGAAAGGAGAACCTTTACATTTAAGAGAACAACGCATTTAGACCAGTTTAAATTGAGGCTCACCATTGTTTATGAGACTTTAGCTTCAAACCTGGTACAAATCATCAACATGTACAGCTTAAAATAGATTTATCTCCAGAACTGCGTCAGGTCAAAGAGATCAGCTCTGCCTATGGATGAGTGTTTTGAAAGGTGTAGCTGCAGTGTCTGCATGGTGTAGGTGTGATGCAAGTCCAGGTCTGACTAGTGTTGAGCGTGACAAAGGATGCATCTAAGATGTGAGAGCTTCCTGTTAAGTCTTCTGGAGGTGTTAAGGATCTGATTTAGCAACTTGTCTGTGATGGCTGAAGCCCCCTCTTCATAAAACCAAGGACAAACCTGATCTCACCCGCCCACCATTGCAAGGTTTCTACAGCTCCTCTAAATAGCACGAAGGTTAGTTACATTATTTCCTGTCCATTTTTAAGAAGCCAAAGAATAACAGAATATGAAAATAACAAGCACGCCTTCAGCCCCTAAAATTAGCATTTCAGCCAAAGCAGAGATGCTTGAATCAGATGTGAAGTGAAACCAGGGAGAGGTGTTAAAAAGCCTCTGCCACTGATCTAGAAATAATATCCATTTATTAAATTCTCTCCATCAGGTTTTTCCAGGTTATTGCATCAAATCACACAAGATGATCCAAGGGCATAATTTAAGCTATTCAATTTCATATTTATTTCCTATTCCTAAATAACACTGTGATGGAAAATTACTGCTTTGAAACTGTGAACTAGTGACGACTAGGAAAAATAACACGTGATTCTTCAGTGTCAAAGTAACGTGATGTGCTACTGCTTAAAGTCAACAGTTTTATGTAACTGCCCAGCGACCTATAACAACAGATGCAGAATCCTTTTCAGCACCATGAACAGAGTCTGTGACTAATCACACCTTGGTCCCGGCGAATTTTCTCCTGCTCAGAGTAGCCTGCCACTGCCATACTGAGACGACTCAGCCACCTGTGGGGGAGAATAACAGTCATGACGCACAGCAGCTTGACATCCAGTAATACACCTTGTGCTTTTGTGTGTGTGTGTGTGTGTGTGTGTGTGTGTGTGTGTGTGTGTGTGTGTGTGTGTGTGTGTGTGTGTGTTTGAGTCCCTGTTTGACCAATCACCTTACAAAACTGCTCTGTTTCAAGGAGAGTGGGCAGTCCAGTATAGGGGATTCAATTTCCGGCCAGCAGGGGGGATTTGGGGAGTTTACCGCATGACTATCACAGCCTCATTAACTCACCGGGACATGTCGTCTACATTTTCCGCTGCAAAGTAGAAGGTCTTTATCTTCGGATGGCAAGCCTTGAAAGCACTGAAAGGGAGCCGAGAGTATATCTAATCACATGTAAGCACGGGAAAGGGGACATATAGCACACATTAACATATGAATGCAGAAGACTGCTGAGATAAACTGGCAGAGATACAGTAATTCAGACTGACTGACACAAAAACAGCATGACTTTTCATCATGAGATAAACTGTGCTGCTAATTTTTGGGAGTACGAAAGTCTGAGTCTGTTTCATTAAGCGTGTGTGCAAACACAATCCTGCCTCCAGAAGCTGATTAACATGAGTAAGGAACATATATGAAGGTAAGCCATAAGTAGGAAACACAATGCCCTCATAATACTTTTCAAAACGTATTAATTTGCTGGCATCATTAGTGAACAACAGACTTGTCACAAGTGCTAACAGCTATTTGCCACAAAGTATACTGTATAAAGTAGCACATTCATAATCTGAACTGTATTGAACTGCCTATGTGGGACTTACAAGAATGTTCTCTGGTTCCTTGAAACTGAATCTTTAAAAGCATATAGATTAGGCTTCCTTTAACCATCCTTCCATGTTCTAACTTTAAAGGTTCCCGCAGAGTTTTTTTTACCTCTAGTAGCGCTATGGAACCCTTTTTGAGTGGGTCCCCATTTTTTTTGTATCATGCACGATACACCATCACAAGCTGAGATATGCAGCAATGCACCAGCAAAAAACACAACAAGAAAACAGCAGGATGTAAACAACGCTGGATTTAAAATACTTTTGTAAAATCGGCTTTGAAAATGTTTTACGAGGAAGGAAATGTCTAACTTTAGTTTGTTTAGAGGAAAACTCCACCGGGCACTTTTAACTTCTTCAGGCCACAACCAGCCAGGGAAAGTAGTTATGTACTACTCCTGTTTAAAAGTTCTCCCACTCTCTTTATCTTAGACCTTTTTCCTAAAATGTAGCACAAGTGAAGTGTCTCACTCTCACTCATACACATCAAATTATCAGCCCTCCCCGATAAAGCACTGATAAAATGTGATCTACACACTTCGTGTTTTACATTTTTAATCATTATTGCACTACATGTACGCATCTGCTGTCCTCCTGTCAGCATACTAAAATGTTGCTGGTTGCAATTGGAAGTGCATATCGTTCCTGAGTCAGGCATCCTCTGTAAATTGTTAGTCAATATATACGCCTTTTTTCTGCCAAGAATCAGTTTGCTCAAGATTACCTTTGCACGATAATACATTTGTAGGATTGTATCTTAATATGCAACATGAAGTCTCTGCTGTTGGCTTTGTGAATTGTATTCAAGAAATGTCTGTATTTTGTCTAATTTTGAGGATCAATGCAAATCTGCAATAAGAAGCTTGATCCTATGTGTCCAGGTGAAAATCAATACTTACAACTTCCTTCTGCATTCAGTGGCCCGATCAATCTTGAACTCTGGGAGGCTGACAAAGCCCTCTGCCTTCTCATCCTATAAAGAAGCCAAAGGAGATTTAAATCAAAGTGCCACATAATGAATAGAGGCTTAATGCTGTGAATTACTCTTTGGTAAAAATCACCATATTCACCTCCTCATTCATGTACCAATAGAGGCACGTGTCTTTCAGGATGAACCAGTACTTCTTCCACTTCTGTGAGAAATAGGTTTTAGCATCCTTCTTTTTCCACAGCCAGCCCTCACAATCCCCCTGACCCAAGTCCCTGCAGGAAATTCGCCGCTTGCTGATTGAAGACATGGGACTTCCAGCTACAGGCACCAGCGGGGGAGCAGAAGAGACCAGGGGGGGTCAGAAACACTCCTCGTGAAGCACCTGCTGATGTTTGGGTTTGAGTGCATGTGAGCGCTCAAGTAAACGCCGAAAACAAATGTTCTTACCTTTGCTCTTCTTCTTTGACCTTGTCAGCAGTGAGGATCTTTCAAACACCTGCAAAGTAAAAAAGAATGACAAAGTGCAGAGGATCCCAGTGCAGCTAACTACTCATGCTTCTACAGTGAAACATTTGAATTTACACAGACACAAAGGACTAACATGGTACAGGGAGGCAGAATCAGAGCTGGATGTGGACAGGGATACTTCCATCTGGAGGGCGGGGACGAGTGTGTAATGAGTGGGGCTGCCTCCTCGCTCAGTTTTCCTCCTGTTCTGACTCAGGCTGCGTCCTAGCAGGAACTCCTCCCCCGGGGCTTTATCTTCACTCGCAAAGCGCAGCAGGGAATTCTCTGCCGGGACACAACAGAGGCAAATTCAGTACCGCACATACTTTAGAAAATTGAACTTTAAAAATCTATAATTTACATGTCGATGCTCTGTACAGTTCCAAGTCTGAATATTAAGATTCTGCACCATTTTAGTAAACTCATTTGACTTAGTCAAGTAAGACTGTGGGCCACATATTAATTGCTAACAGTTAATGTAAACAAAACTAATCAAACTTTTTTGTATTTTACTGTAAGACCAGCCAGTTGCCTGTGATTCAGCTATCTCTCTCTCTGTAATCAGTGAATGCTGACATTTCAAAAGACTATCTACTTGAAAGGCATTAAAAATCTACAGAGGAGGGCTGTTGTCAGGCAGGAAGCGATCAAAACTCCAAATACTTCTCCAAATACTGTCTCTTGTAGATAAATATAGCACCATCACTTTTTTTATGATAAGCCCAAAGGAGCAACATATCACCACCATCCCCAGAGGAAACAAACACATCACTCAAATCTTTCTTTGAGACTGAAATAAAGCAATTCAGTCTCCTCCCACTCCATTTGCCACCTAGCTCAACAGTCACCAACAAAATGTGAAAATCTCTGGATATATTTCTACAGTTGCCAAAGCAACAGAGCACTGTTTATATCCAAATAGAGCAAGCACAGAGCGAGGAAGAGAGGAACAAGGAGAGCAGGATGGAGGGGGAAAAAGGAGCAGTGATATATTATAAACATATGGAGGAGATAGAGGCATATCCTGATATCGAGCATGTTATCAGTTTTGACAGGCCAGCTCATCCTTCTACTTCTTGGCTCGAAGATCTGAGAGGGTGAGGATATTATGAGATATCCGCCCACTCACCTCAGCTCCCTCTGTCCCTCTGTCTCCCTCCTTTCTCTGCCTCCCTTTCTTTTTCTCTCTCCCACTGCCTCCCACTCACCTCTCCTGCTCTCTCTCTTCAGCTTGGCCAGGTCTTCGTTGTCTCCCACCCAGTTGTATTCCACTGGCATTGAGATGGGCCTGAGCCTGCCTGAAGCGAGGAGGCACGGGGA
>JAPMOB010215766.1:0-18467 GCA_029875015.1 Lepomis gibbosus | reverse complement strand
AGGAGATGAGCCCCTGGTCTAATGCGCCACCTGGCTTGAAACCTGGCTTGAAACCCGTTCGCACACATATTCTGAATGCCACCGGCAGAATTCAAATGAGCCATTTCAATCTAGATTAATCTAGATTAATTTCAAGATTATAGTGAGATTAATCTAGATTAAAAAAATTAATCTATGCCCACCTCTAAAAAAAATATTTCTAAATATCTATTAACATGTTAACTGACATTAGCATTGTGATCACGAAAAAAATATATATACTGAGTGACATACTGTGCAATTACTTGTGAAATAAAAAAGAGCTGCTAACTTAACTGTCTTGATCTGCTACTTCTAGACTACACACAGACTAGCTTCAGCAACCCCAAAGGGTCAAAATTACCGGTGGCCTAAAATTACAGCTATCACTAGGTGTCACTGAACAGTTATTAGTATAATGTGATGTTTTACATATTAGACTTAGGTGGCACACAATTTGTTTTTTCAGCAAAAAAAATCAGTTAATTTGTATTCATATGTGCCTTTTATAAAGAATTGTTTTTATAATAATTTTTCATAGCTGCTCTCTTGTCCTGTAGTTTAAATTTACAGACTGAAACATGTATGCTGCAGAACTGTGCTTTTTTCCAACAGTTTGGATTTGCAGCAAATAAAAAGAGAACTTTTCACGGGCATTTTGTATTCACAGTCAGATTTTGTGATGCATCATTTCACGATTGTCTAGCGATGACTCGATCATCACAGAATTGCTGTATCATGATATCGATATTGTGAGCCATGTATCGTGTCTCATTTCGTATTGTGGTACCCTGTGATTCCCACCTCTAATTATAAATGAGGTAAAAGTTTGCTTTTGTAGTCACAATAACTCCGGCTGAGTGAGACCTCTTCTCTCTATCAGATCTGATTTCAGGAGTCTCATTCTCCCACCCTAAATGTTCATCAATATCATATCAATAATTTAAGCTGCTCAACTTTATAGTTTTGAATCAGGTGACATTATCTTTTGCTTTAGGAAATGTTGTTTTTTCACTGTGTGACATTTTCTAGTTGAAAAGATGTTAATCAAGAAAATAATTAATCCATAATGACAATTAGTTCCAGCCCATGTTGAGATGGCTGATTTCTTCGATAGCTTTATAAAGTATAAACAGCTGCACAGTGTCTTGAGCCATCAGACTTGATGTAGTGGTTTGTATTTCATATTGAAGTGTTGCAGTATAGACACACATCTTTCAGTACGGCTGTACTATGGTGTTGGCTGCTGAGCAGTTTGGCTGCAGCAACTTGGGGGTTAGTTGTTTTTTTTTTCTTTTTTCTTTTCTCAAGGTCACTATGATAGCGTTTGACTAGGGAGAAGTTTGATTTGGCAAGTATTTTCCCTACATGGTTAGCAGACGAGCAACCTTTCAGTGCTGCTTCTGTATCGCGGGTTTCTGCTCGGCTGAGTGTCTGAGACCCGGGAAATAATATTGGTGAAACCCAGTCAACTTTGACTGTTGTCAGGTTAAGAGTGCTTGTTACATAAAACCCAGACAGTAGACACACACACACACACAGCGCTCTTTGGGGTGTAATCCAAACAACTGTCAGTCAGTGTTGGTCGCTGCTAGTGTTTTTCTTCTCCAGCTTTCTGTTTGCTTTGTAGCTTTATTTTATTTTTAAAAGCAGAAATATCACTTTTCTTTCCTTGTTCTCTGTTGTCTCCCAAGGTGAATGTGCCTGTTATTTGTCTGATCTGGGTCTATATGGCTGTTTGTGCGTGTGCGTGCCTGCATGTTCTTATTTGTCCGCCCACAGAGATTTGTCCCAGCGTCTATGCGCATGTAGACAAAACTGGTCAGTGAAAAGGTCAGCGCACGTGGGCAGAGCGACCTGTTCCAAGGACAAATGCGGGTACCCTTGCTTAGCCTGCCCTTACTGAGTTGTTGTTTTTTTTTTTTTAACAGACACAATAGGTTCCTGTTTTTGTTTTTGCTTGGGCTTGCTGTTTTACCAAAAAATAAATAGTTGGTTTGGGAAAAAGTTAAAAACGCAGATGCTACGTTTGGGAAGATAAAACCCTTGCAGTCATAATGGGTCCAAGAAGAACATTTTTAACATTTTTGACTGTCTTTCTGATTGAAATGACCCCTTTTGCTTTCAGCAATTATTAACCTCCAGCTCTATCAGGGAGAGTGGGTTCATACTGTGTAGCTGTTTGGAGGAATAATTATTATTAATGATTAATGATTTTGCAGAAGGGCGCGATTTGGCCTGTACCACAGACCGGAAAGCTGATAGTGGAAGTATTCAGAGAACGATGCCTGCTGTTTTTATTTTTGAGACTTTTAATTGCCACAGGAAAGTTGACTTTTATGACAACACACTTCTTCTCGTTGTTCTGTTTTGTAAATTCATATCTTGAGGCTGCCTTGTAGAAAACATCTTGAACTGTTGGTCACAAGCTTTATTGTGTTCAGTTGCTTGGCTAGGTGACATGCCTACGTCACAGCAGTGGGGAAAACTACATCGATATTTTGCAGGATCAGAATTTCAGTATTTCACATATATTTCAGTCACAGTAACATTTCTGGATGTTACACCCCCATTTCCAAAAATATGTAATTTATAGATTTTTTTAAAATATTACAGAGGGATGAGGAGAAAAGTTTGAGATAACAGATGTCCTTCTCAGGTGTGACAAACTTTCAGCTTAATCTGATTACTTGCATTAACTGGAGTTGTGTGTGTAAATATGTAAATAGAGAGAAAACCGCTATTAGCTCTGTCCTGTCAGTGTGACTTAATGTCTGCCATCTGTATCTCTGGCTGTGACTGTTGCCCCCCTTGGCACTGCGTATTGTATATTTTTGTTCTGCTAGCAGGGAGTGCACAGATTGGACCAAGAGAATGAGAGCACCCATGGTCGTGTTTCTCTCTGTCTGATGTGGGACGTGGCTCAGAGTCAGTAGTCCTATATTGTTAAATCTAACTTACTTTTTGGATCTGTTTAGGGCTGAACGGTTTTGGAAAAAAATCTAATTGCGTTTTTCTGCCAGATGTTGCGATAACTATTCGATTTGCAATATTTTTTTGTTTGTTTGTGTTTTGTTTTGTTTTTTGAAGTTCTGCTATATTCACTGCTAGTCTATGTTTGACAGAAGCCGTGTCAAGCAGCACAGAGCAGATGAATCAGGCAGGAAGTCAGACACAGAACAGCATAGAGAATGAGGTCAATTTTCAAAATAAAACACCCTTTGCAGACTCCCAATCATACACCAACAGGTAAGACAGTTAAAACAGACACGCTTAGTTAATCGAGTTCTTTCAAATCACAATTTTGATTTGAAAATGATTAATCATTCACTAGATCTGTTGTAGTAAACAATATCAATTGCACTAATCTTTGCTGTGTTGTGTATATGCTGTGCAGGTTACACGAGGAGGTCAACGACTTCTATAAATACATCTCCCCACGGAAGGAGGAAGAGAAGATGAGAATGGAGGTGGTGGACAGAATAAAGGGTGTCATCCACGACCTGTGGCCCAGTGCTGAGGTACATAACACCCCCAACACCAAAACTCTGCCTCATGTGTTTTGATTAGGGGTGGTGATGACTTAATGGTAAAAACACATGCCTTTGGTGTGGGAGACTCTTGTTCAATTCCCCATTATGACACATCCACCAATGTGTCCCTGAGCAAGACACTTAACCCCTAGTTGCTCCAGAGGCTTGCTTACATATGTCACTACCTCTGTAGCGACATGTGTAGCTATTATAAGTTGCTTTGGAAGTGTCAGCCAAATGAATAAATGTAATGCAAATGTTTTGGAGTTGGGTGTAGAGCGTGCGAGCATGATTTATTTATACTGCCCAAAAATTTTCTCACAGTGAAAAATGTAATATCATTTGATATTGATAATTATCATGATAAATGTCAAATTATTATTTCTTTCAAATGTAATGGCTGGTTCTTGCTCCTTGAATGAAAGTTGAAGAAACCAGATGGTTAATTGTGTGGTTAAACTATTCTTTATGGTCAGAACATGACAAACACTTACCAAACAATGGATTACTTCACAATTCTGAGGCACAGACACCTCTGACCAGGCTACCTGCGACACAGTGGTCTCTCTAATTCACAACACTTTGTGTATGAGCCAGCCTGTATGTGAGATCAAGCTAATGGCTATAAGCGTCAGCCTGTCATAAAGCATTCTCTTGTTTTCTGTTATCTCCCTGCTGCACAGTGCTCCGTTTGGCTCGTATAATCCGCACCACCTCAGGCATTCTTGCACCCACTGACTTTGATCCTGCTGATAGAGCAGTGTACTTCATAGTGAGTCTGCCCTGAGCTTAGCAGTTCCTTAATTCAGGAGCATAATGCTGTCCCAAAGTGTGCCCACTTTTATTTATTTTTTTTCCACTGTGAGCAAGGGCAACATAGTCCTCGCTAGGGTTGGGTGATGTCTACAATGAAACATCGGGACGGACAATGTCATCAGTCTAAAGACTAAAAGACTGAGACGAGTTCTCAGTCCTTTAGGCGACTGATGGAAAAAATTGTGGGAGACGGTGGGAGAGAGAGGCAGGGCAAGTCGGGGTTTTTACCTGAGGTGGAGGTGAAGGTGTTTGAGAGTGTGTCAGTGTGGGGAGAAGAGAATTCTGAGGCAGGTGCAAAGTATACTTAAAAACAAGAAGAAGAGATAAAGTATAGCTCACCTTTTGTGAGCCTTCAAAGAAGTCTTCAAGGTTTACTATCCACTCGTTCACAAACGTGGCTCTTCAATGAGCTTAGCCCTGGACATGTGACTGAGCTGTAAACCAGAGTTTATACTACCATTCGGTGTGGGACGTAGGAAGGTGGTTTAAGGGAGTAAAGGTAGGGTCGAGGCTTAAGTCTATTTCTGTTCAGACATCAATTTGTGTGCCGAAGGTTTAAGATGTTTTAGTTACGTGAATAGCACACAGGTTAAGAGGTCAGTGGCTAAAAGGATTGTTCTGTATGTAAACATCCTGCCAGATTCCACAATAACAAATATCCGCATGAATTAGGATATTTGCATGTTTCATTGAGGCTCCCCTGATCTTTAATCCCTCACTTGAAATGCAACTGAAGTGGTTTCGATATATTCAAACTACACACTCCTTTTAACCCTGAGAGGATTTTTTTTTTTGTAACCACACCTGTGCAGTTTGTTTGGACTTGTGAATAAATCAATGCTAGGTTAAGCTGCAGAATAATAATATTTGTGCACCTGGGAAAACAGGTTTTTGTAGTAGTGAAACATGGGGAAAAATCAGGGAATGCTACGTTGATGCCTGCTTGGTTACACAATTTGTCCTGAGTCCAGTCTACATCACAGTGTCTATCCTATCAGACCTGTCAGAGTATAGAAGAGAAGATGTTAAAAAGTTAAAACAACTGTCATGATGATAAAAATGTTCAGGTGTAGGATATTGTGGCCCTTCTGCTGGATGTGGAGAAATTAATGTGTGAAACTCTGTCTCGTCTCTCCAGGTCCAAGTGTTTGGGAGTTTCAGCACTGGTTTTTATCTGCCAACAAGGTGAGCCTTTTGGTTTCCTAAAACACATGCTGTGACTATGAACTAGCCCCCAACCAAAAATACGTGACTCTGTTACGGAGAAAGTGTTCTGTCGAGCCAGTGAATCATTATTTGCTTAGGTTAAGTGGTTCAGTCATTTTTAGCGCCGCTGATCCTGGATCTTTTTAAAAACTTTATTCTGAGCGAGGCCTACGACAGACACCCAGCCACACAGCCTCCTATACACTTAACTAATACCCTCAACACAGAGACATGTCACCTGGATTAGTGGGCTCTTGACACCATCCTGAGCACTTAATGGAACTAAGCTGTTTGGGGATACATGCATGTCAATGGTTGGTGTGTGTGAGCACATATCTGTTTCTGTGTGCCTCTCTTAATCTGGAAACAAAAGAGTGTATTTGCCTGTATTTAAGTATTTACACTGTGTTTGTGGGTGTATCTGGTTTGTAGTGGGTGTGTAACAGTGTCAATGTAGTGAACACACGGTGCTGCTAACATAGCATATGCACACACATTGGCTGGCTTCCCGTAGCTCTGTCTGAAGTTGCACATTGCCCATCCACAAGAGGGAAGCAAAGTCCACCTGTTTGCTGTAAGCTACCTTGAGGATGATTTTTTAAAAATGACTGTTACCTTTTTTTTTTACTGTATTTAAGTATTTAATCAGAGCCATTAGATTAGGGCCATTTTATTTGCCTGAGTAGTGAGTGGAATTCGCAACCCACGTGCCAATTTTGGTGAAATAAGGCATCAGCTAAAGCTGCATTACAAAACAATAGTATGTTTTGAAACATAACGTAACAGTAGCACAAGTAGAGAGAAGTCATTACAGTCAAGTCCACAAACTGTTTGCAAACATTAGACACAATTGCTGTAGCAGCAAACCCCTATAGGTACTGAATTGGGCAAGGGTGTACATTATTGTGTATAAATTTAACTTAGATTTAAATTATATTTTCCCATCTTATTTCAGAAGTCCACCTTTTTTGCACAAAGCCATGCGCACCCAGTTACAGACTGGTCACTGCATCAGCTGCTGGTGTGTGTTTACACTGGACAAGGTGTAATGTCACTGTAGTGAAATGCTCCTTACAATGGCCCTTAGCTCCTCCTGTATGTTAAATAATGGACCTATGCGTTACCTGTCATGCCACTCTTCTCCATCAGTGACATTGACCTCGTCGTTTTTGGGAAGTGGGAGACGCTCCCGCTCTGGACGCTGGAAGAGGCTCTCCGGAAGAGGAACATTGCAGATGAGAACTCCATTAAAGTTTTGGACAAAGCCACGGTAAAACTACTCACTCGCAAGTGTGCATTGTGTTGCCAATTTTGATTCTGTTGTAAAACCACTATATAGAATGTATTGTAGGAACCCTGCTGACTACTGGTTTACGTACATGCTTTGTATTCAGGCATGCACAGACATGCACATCAAGAGAAATGCCAAAGTGCATCAGTACTTGGGTACGCCTCAAGTGTTGCAAGTGTGTCATTGGGATCTTGTTACAAGGAGTACATTTCATCTAAATTAAGGTTATATGACAGGCACATTACTGGTACTGTAGCGTGCTTTGAACTGGCTCTTTGCTTTGGATCTTTCATGTCTTCCTGATCAGGGTTTTTTTAAACCACTCCTGGCTGTGCAAAGAATTTTTTTCTTTCTTTCAATTTGAAATTATTTTATTTCAGTACTTAAAGGGATTGAATAAAGCTTTCTTTGTGATTTCAACTTTAACTTTAATTGGCCATTTTAAGAGCCGATTAGGACTTTTTGCTCAAGGAGTTAAATTAAGGATTAGGTGGGTAAACTCTTGTGTTTTCATGCTTAGAGTAGACTTGAAGTGCAGTTGTGGATGCAGGTTTATTTAATCGTCTTGCAGCACAGTGTCAGGATCCAAGCATTTATTTGTTTGTTGTGACTGTTTTCTATCCGACTGTCTCTGTTCAGTATCACCACCTGTGTCATGTGTGTACCCAGGTTCCCATCATCAAACTGACTGACTCCTTCACTGAGGTCAAAGTGGACATCAGCTTCAATGTAAAGAGTGGCGTTGAAGCCGCTCGGCTCATCAAGGACTACAAAGAGGTACTGCTAGCAACACTTGTGCAACTTGAGATTTTTGAAACGTTCACAAAATGTCTTTTCTGTTTTCTTGTGTTTTTCATCTATCCTTGGAATACATACACTTCATGATTAATGGATGTTTGAAGTGTTTTGAAGATTGTTGCAGAGGTGGAAACATTTCCCACACTGTTCTCCAGGGGTCTACGGATCGTATTATTAATGTCAAACAATTCTCTTAAATCTCAAAGGTTGTAAAGAAGCCTGAAATACGGAAACCTAAATGGTGCCTTTCTTACAACATAAAAAACAAAACAAATATAGCTTTTGACAGCACTTTTTAACAAACAGGAAGCCATTTGATTCCAAAGCATTGTTTAATAGGGGTTTAACGTCTTGTGTGGCATATTTAGAGTAATCAATTTTAAACCCACCTGAACTGGCATTGCTAACGTCAAAAGCAAGATGGCGTTTATTTCAAGTGGTCCTTCGATATATTAGTAATCAGTAGGATAATCCACCAAGAAACCCTTTAACTTTAGACTTTAAATTGCTGTTTTCCTCTGGAGGGTGCTGAAGGCATCAGCATCTACTTCTTACTATGTCCTTATTGTGTCTGTTTTTGATCCGGTAGAAATACCCTGTGCTGCCTTACCTGGTCCTGGTGCTGAAGCAGTTCCTACTGCAGAGGGACCTCAATGAGGTTTTCACTGGTGGAATTGGCTCCTACAGTCTCTTTCTCATGGCTGTCAGCTTCCTGCAGGTCAGATACTTGTGCTCATTAGCATGACCTCTTTATGTTTTTGTCAACTTGATCCTATTTTTTGAAGTATGCTTTGTTCTTATTGACTTAACTATAACAGACTACGGGCCCTTATGGTTAAGTAGTTTTAATTATTAAGGTATTTGCAACAATGATGATTAATACACATGAATTATAAACATATGCACAATTCTTAACAAAAAATCAGAGACAGCGACAGCCCTACCTGCTATATTCAGCAATAAACAATGGAAAGAATGTCATGCTATCTTAGCATCTAAAAGTCTTGTCAATGACCTGTTAAACTCATTTAACCGTCTGCAATAAGTCTACCCATGTGTTTCCAGCTTCACTACAGGGAGGATGTGTGCAGTCCCAACATCAACATCGGTGTTCTTCTCATTGAATTCTTTGAGCTCTACGGCCGCCACTTCAACTACCTGAAAACAGGGATCAGGATAAAAGATGGAGGTTGCTACGTTGCCAAAGACGAGGTTCAGAAGAACATGATGGATGGCTACAGGCCCTCTATGCTCTACATTGAGGACCCACTGCAGCCAGGTAGGAACTGTGAACACAGAGGATAAAGGGTTATAAAATGGGTTTATCCTTTTTTAAAACTTTGTCCAACATTTGAATTCCATTTCCAGGTATTGAAATGTCATATGTTGGTACGTTGTCAGGTTCTAGTGACCATCTGTTTTGTGTCCAACAGACAACGATGTTGGCCGGAGTTCGTACGGTGCCATGCAGGTTAAGCAGGCCTTTGACTACGCCTATGTGGTGCTCAGCCACGCCGTGTCACCCATCGCCAAGTACTATCCCAATAGCGAGACAGAAAGGTAAGGTGCTAAATAAAGATATCTATCATGTTTGTATTGATGGGCCAGATGCTGACCAATTTCTGTTGAATATCATGTGTTTTGGATCAGTGGCGGATCCATCACATAATCTCTCTTAGCCAATTTTATAGTATTTCAGTAGTTCTTCTCGTGGTGGGCTTTATTTCATCATACTGAAAGTAAAAGGTAGCAGTAACGTTTCCTTTGATAGTGCTGTATAAACACTGGTGTAACAGCTTCTGTTTCACGTCACAGCATACTTGGCCGAATAATCCGGATAACGCAGGAAGTGGATGAATACAGGGAATGGATCCGAAAAAACTGGGGGAGCCCGTCTCAGAATGATCTGCCACTCAACAGTAAGTTCAAACTCTTAACTCTCTGCAACTATTTTTAATTTATAAATTATTTCTTGATGTCCTTCTGACACTAAAATTTGACCCAAATCTAGAAAAGAGGTCAAAGGGGAGGGTTAAAGATCTGCAGGTCCTGTTCACTTGAATCTGACTGGGTTGTAACTACAGTGTCCAGTTTCTGTGAGCTTAACTTTGGACTGAGTTGACTCTTGTGTTTGTCCCATCTTTGTATCTGTAGGAAATGAAGTCACACTGTTTGAGTCCCAGCAGCTCGACGAGTGCAACAACAACGTTCCAGATGATGATGATGTTGTAGTTCTACCGTCGGCTCCCCACAGCAAACCCTCCTCTAACTCCTCCTCTCCACCCCCTTCACTTCACTCCTCTCCCTCCTCCTCTCCGGTTGCACCTTATTCCAAGTTCTTAAGCTCCAGCGACACGGTCAGTGTTGCAGCCACAGAGCCTTCAAACATTGTATTATAGCATTCATCTGTAACATAAGTAAATGTTCTTGTTTTGGACATGCTATTTAGTCATCCTTTTTGTTTGTTTTCCCCAGGAATCTGATGGCACGCCGTGTAAAACAGCCAAGCAGCAGCCTGGCCAGGGCTCCAGCGCCCACAGAGAAAAGGCTGCTGTCGTCAGTAATCACCGCACACAGAGCCACACTACCAGCACTCCATCTGGAAGCAACAAGGGAGGAAAGGTACACTTAGCTCTAACTTGTACATAGAACACATTATGCACCACAAGATTAAAAAAGAAACTGTACTGTTAGATGCATATCTCTGAAAACATCACCTAACATAACAAAAGAGTTCATTTCTGATAAGTGCAACGCATTTTGTGGTATTATAATATGACGTGTGTTTGATAAAGGGCTCTAAAAAGAAACATTTTGATCATATTTCTCCGCCATTATCAGCCTTCTGTATATTGCATTGAATAACCACAGGAAATCCTGCATCCTCTTCTTGTCACCAGGCCAGGATACCTCATTCTCAGCTTAAGAGCGGCCACCACGGGCAACAGAGCTCCTCCTCCGGCACCAAAAGTCACCAGAGCAACAAGCCACACCACCAGGGCAACAGCAAGAAGAGGAAAAATGTGCGAGACTCTACACAAGACGACCTCTGCAGATAGGGGTGACCTCGCCTGCCCCCCCACCAAAACCCCTCCTACCCCCGTCCTTGTCTGCAACTGACTGTCCGGTCCCACTTCTGCTGCCAGACTCCAGCCTTGGGAGGTTGTTAGAAGTATTAAAACATCCACGGTATCTGTCTCTCTGTCAAGCTTTTGGGGGTGACGAGCAACGGTTTCTAGCAGGGGAGAAAAAAAAGAACAAAAAAATAATTGTTATAGGAAATGGGGTTATTAATTTCTTGGACCTGAACTTGAAATCACAAAGGATAAAAAGTGCATTTGCTTCCCAACATCTTTTATGGAGGGGTATTCCTTCCCACAGCCAGCACCTACACAACATGCCTCTTACGCCTCCTGGTGTACAGGAAAAGACAGGTCGGGTGTCTGGGATGTATTCTGGAGCAATACCTGGAACTGCTGCTGGCTGGAAAATAGGATGAAAAATGTTATCAAAAAAAGAAGAAAAAAGCAAATAGCCTAAAATGTATAAAAAACAAAAATGTTATGTTGAACAGAAAACATCTACACAGATTTTTTTTAAGATGGTAACTTACAAATGCAATCAGTAAGAGTGGGACATAAGTTATGCATGAGATTTTTCTGTTGGTTGATTTTTCTGTTGGTTTAATCTGTTTGGTTACAGGTTACACAAAGATTTGTACAAAAAAACAGAAGCAAAAAAAAAGGTTTAAAAAATTACAAGTCATAAGAAAATGTTTCATATAACCTTTTTACAAGATACACCGGTTGAAGACATGTAAACATGCACATCTTGTGACCGCAGCTTTTTGGCCAAAGCCGAGGCCTGGTTTGGGTCCCATTGCCAACATAAATCATCAGCATCTACTTCTACTCCTGGTTGCTCTCTGTGAGTGTGTTAACATTTAGCCTCTAGTGAGCCTATGCTCACATACAGCCCTACAGATGACTGGATGGACCCTGGTCTCTTACCCAGCTCAATAGCACAGCCACACCCGTGTAGAGGCTTTAAGACTACAGGTTTAAATTAATGAGGGCTGATAATGGTTTTATTGAGAAATCCTACACTTGAAAAGAAATGTATTAACAATACAAACTGTGGGGGACGATCTGTTCTCTACCCACTGCAAAATCATTTGTATTTGTTAAATGTATTTATTTTTTATTAATTATATGAACATAGTATGGATAAATGTATTATTAACATTAGAGTCCATATCTTTGAGTCCTATATGTGAAATAGGAGAAGCTGCGGGGAGGTGGGGTGGGAACAGGTATATTCAGGTACAGTAAAATACCACCTTTATTAGTTCATGGGTTGTTTTTTTGTTTTGTTTTTTCAGTGACAGTTGAGCGACCAAGTTATTTCGGAAAGTATGGGAGACCATTTTACAAGTTCTCGGTGAGAACTTTGTTTTAATATGTGCTGGTCTACTTAGTTTAAAAGGGAGCTGATTATTATTTCATTTGATAAACTATCATAGCAACACACTTCAACGTAAACGCCACTCTGCCATTGCAACAACTAACCTGTAGATGGAGACATCGCTCCAAGTCTGAATCCACAGAGTCTGGGCTTGTATACTGCATTTAGATGGTTTATCTCTGCCTGGGGGCTTGTGATATAATGTCCTGATATTTCAACTGAATGATCAGCTCCCCATAGAAAACCTGTTGAGCTGAGTGCTTGCTGGAGGGGGTACCACACCAAAGCACATACACCACAAGCCCCTTATTGTCTCTGTCCCAAATGTGACTTTGATCACACAGTAAAAGAAAAAGGAGCCAGCAATAATAACCACCTTACATTATACATCATTACTCTACAATGACTACTGCAGCTACAGGATGCCATGCTCACTGCTGAGCATGTTTGATAAGTCTGAGCACTAACTATAATTTTTGGTGTTGAAAAGCATAAAGCACGGTNCCCCATCCCTCAGTGCTGCCGATGTGGTTAAAATGCAGTATTTAAGTGCCGGTCTGGTGGTAGATGGACAAGGAGAAAGGTTAAGTTAGCCGTGCCATCTAAATGTTCACTCTGTCTTCACTGCAGGAAGGCTTCAAACCCAACTGTCCTCATCTGAAACAGTGTTTCTCTGCAGCTATTACAATTCATGCAATAAAAACAGTACAATTAAACTGTGTCGAGATAAGTGGGTTGAAAATTATACAAAGGTGTTCATTTTGCCATTGTCTGTACAGTTGTGAATTCCCTCCCTCTCTAATAACCCTTTACTGCTGTATACAGTGATTAAGTTGGGTAAGTTGTTGTGGAGAAAAGTCATTAAAGGACAAGCAAAGCAAAAGGGTGCAGACGCTGGCAGGGAAGAGAAGTGAGCCACGCATAAACCACAGCTTTTTAAATCCTGTAGAGCACTGGGCCCAGGTCCTCCAGATCTGGTTGGCTACTGCAATCAGCTTCTCTGGCACTTCAAAAGACTGCATGGGTAGAAAGTTACTGATACACACAGGCTAATAAGGAGAGGCCATCAAGTGCTGCTGCTAAGATGCTGACTTGAAAGAGTTCCTCTCTTCATATCTCTTCCTAGAACATCATGCTCATGTGCATAGTAGGACTAGAGCCTCTGCATGAGCACCTGTACCCTCTCATTTCAGAGTCAGTAGTGATTTTAGACTCTTTGCAAAAGAGAGCTTTTGAACAATACAACCGCCACAGTCCCTGTTTTACTGCAGCTGGTACATTGCTGGTCTTTTCTTCAGTCTTTGCTTCACAGATAGCTTTAATGTTAGACAAGTGGAGTTTTTTATTGACAAATAAGCACAGAGTTGTTGCTTATACGTTGGCATAGGAAAGCAAAGTCAGTCACTTCTGATGAATTTAAAATAACTGGTCAGTTCACCCAATTTAGAAAAGTAAAGTCACTTACTCCCTGCAGAGACCTCACTGTGATTCATTTTTATTGGAACAACTTTGTATTGAAGAAAAAGTCACAATTTAGTTGAATTACTGTTATTTATGTCAGTACATCATAGTAGCTTTTGAGTCACAGTTTTGTGGCTCGCTCAAAGGTAAATATACTGAGGGCTTCTTTAGTTGTTGTGGAGGTGAGAGGTGATGTTTTAAAATGGACACAGTGGTGGCTTGAGGTCAGTGTCAGGTTCATGTGAGTTGATGTTTTTATTAACCCGGCAGTGTCCAGCATTGTAATGTTGCAGGGTAGTTGAGTTTAGCAGTACAGAAATTCCGATATAATTTTAGGAGCAGAGATTATAGTGGCTGGATGTTGCCAAGCATTGGCTTTGTTTACATTCAAACAAACCACCCACCTATTGCCAACAACTGCTTTTATTCTGATTAGGAGAATTAATAAATTAAAATGCTTACATACAAATGTCACCACGACACAATTATTGGCTCAAACTACTGCACCTCTTTGCTATGTGTCATAAAGCCACTCTTTATGGATTAATCTGCCAATTATTTATTTGTTTTGTCTACAGATTGAAAGAATTAGGCTATATGTATAATTTCTCTAAGCCTATGGTGATTTCTTTAATTAGCTTTTTCTTTCTGACCAAGTCCAAAACCTAAAGATAGGCTATTTAATTTATTCACTGTCATACCTGACAAAGTTGAGCAGCAACTCCTTACATTTAAGAAGCTTAAACCGGAGAATAGGCTAGGCCTATTTGTCATTTTTGCTTCAAATGTACTGAAATCGATTATCAGAATAGCTGCAAATCAATTTCCTGTTGATTGATTGATTTCGTCTTCAGGAGTTATTTCGAGTATATTAGATATGGAAGACAATCTTAGTTCAACCAGGACAGTGACCTGAAGTAGTCTTCAAAACAAGAATGTGAATGCTGAAGCCCAGAGCTAAATCCTTTTGACAAGGGTAGCCAATTTTTTTCAGAAACATTCTGAGTTAAATTTGTTGAAATTCTCTTCACCTGCTGACAGCAATCAATAGCCTAAGTCAAATGCTCTGACACAAAAAGGTGGAAATAAAACGGTGTGGCTGTTGCAGGACAAACTGTTGACATTTAGGCTATATTTAATTTTCTCGCACCGTTCTGAACAAAATATTAACATTGGTCAAATAAATTGTTCACTTGTGATTTTGAATTCACTTTGCAACAATACAAATTGTGGAAAAGGTCAAAGCAGGTGAATTCGTAATGTTTTCTAATAAACCTGCAGCTATTAATTTATTCATTTACAGTAGGCCCTAACACACACAAACCCTTCTCAGGTGTCTGGCTATTGTGGCAGACTGACGCCAATGGCCTATTTCTTACTAAACAAATGTTTTGTGTCATACCCATACTGTCAGAATCTGGAATATTCTTCTACTTTGTGTCAACTTTACCATTATTTGGCTGTGATGATATCAAGGTGGGGCGGCACGTTGGTGCGGTGGTTAGCATTGTCGCCTCACAACAAGAAGCTCGTGGGTTCAAACCCCGGCTGCCCAAGCCTTTCTGTGTCTTCTCCAGCCCTCCCGCGACACTGTACGTAGGAGAAGATGTTGACGATGGATGGACAGCAAAGTGATATTTGAATGTATTTGGTACCACTACACTTGTATGAACCTGCTTGTTCCTTTTATAAATCACCCCTGTTCAAAAGTCCAATTGAATGCTTATGCAAAACAGAAGTGTGTGTAGCATTAATAAAGTCCGAAAAAGAAACAATTCCTATAATAGTACATCAAATTTATTACAAAAATATTTTCGATTCATATTAATTATCCACCCATGTGTACAGGGGAGAATAACTGAGCCACCATGCCACCTATATTGTCCCACCACTGTCTTCCGTCATCGAGCAAAACACAGAGTAGGCCTACGCCTCTCATCTTGCTGGAGTCTGGAGCGACAACTTGGAACATGGTCAGCCCGCCGAGAGCTTGATCCGAGGTGCTGACGGGGCAGGTCTCCGCAAAAAAAAAGGCACAGTCTCTGATTTCTGTTGCTTGGACAACATGAGTCCCATTTTGTCCAGACCGGACCTTTAGTAGCAGCCTTAAAGCCATAAAAACAAGTGAAAAACTAAAGTGTGGTGAAATTTGAAGGAGCTATAGCTGCGGCATCGAGATGCGCTCCTGGTCGCAGCAGCAACGGGCACTCTGGTACTCTGCTATTCCAGGTGTGTGAGTTGTGAATTTCCTCTTGATGTTTCCCTGGAGATCAGTTCCATCATTTCCAGATCTAGCTAAAACAGAGACGTGTGAAACAATGGTGGGCCTTAAGAAAGGCAAGTCTGGCTGTAGTTTTAGCCTAAACCCAGGCACGCAAAGTTTAAATCCTATCTTTTGCTCTGGAAAAATCTGCTGCAATTGTTGCAATGGGTCCTGATCCTGGAGAAATCATCATTAATGTTTTCTCTGATTTTGGAAAAAGCAGCACAAATTTCCCACTATTAAATCCCAGTCGTCCATGGTAGGCCTACTGAAAGGTTGAATTCTTGTTCTGGAACTAAATGCACCATTTCATCCCCTGGTAGTCTCAAATTCAAAAGGAGAAAAGTTGACCTGAATGTGAATAAACTAAAACTAATTGTTCCTCTGCTGTTGGACAAACCAACAGCAATTTTCATTCTGCTCTGTGAAAAAGTCAGCAATTCTTGCTCTAATCCTGGAAAAACAAGCTGCAATTTTTTGCGCCTGTCATGGAAAAATCAGCTGCAATTGTTGCAATAGTTCCTGGAGAAATAGACCTACTCATTAATGTTTGCTCTGACTTTGGAAAAAACAGCACAAATTTCCCGCTGTTAAATCCCAATCGTACCTGAAGAAGGACTGAATACATTCGTTATGAAGCAAACTGCACCATTTTGTCCTCTGGTAGGCTAAGTCTCAAATTCAGCACGAAAAGCTGATCTGAGTTTGAATAAAACAGAACCAATTGTTGCTCTGCTCTTTGAAAAATATCTCCTTCTCTGATGCTCAAAAGTTCAGCAATTTTACTCTAATCCTGGAAAACAAATCTTCGATTTCTGCAAGCGATCCGAGATTTTTGCCGCTCTCACTCACTGTGCAAGACGGGTCGGGTCACAGATAGGCTATAAAGAGAGAGGAGAAAGGTTAAGCCTCTCGCCGCCAGATTAACTCATGTCAATTGAATGTTTGTATTCCCTTCATGTTACAAACAGAGTTAAATGTGGATTGAAATATTAAAATATATTATCCTATAAAATAGAGTAACATTAGGCTATTATACAGATAGGCCTATAGACACTTATTAACTTATTAAAATTTGTCATGGTTAAGGCTGAGTGCAGCGGCAGGAAAACTTAGACACAAATGCAGACTTTTGCGAGGAGGATGCAGTTCAAAAATAAATTTATTAAACAAACAAAACAGGCTTACATCCAGGCATAAGGCAAAAGTGCAAACACAGGTAAATCCAAACAAACATAGGCTAATCTAAAAGGTACAGGGAATCCAGAACATTGACATACTAACCAAAATAGTAGGCTATCTAGTTAGAAAGGGTGACTCTGGCAGGCGGCCTTAGGGCAGAAACAGGGGAACAAGAGGCCTCAGGAGGAATACCAACCAGCGATGGCGATGAAACCTTTCCAGAGGTTAGGAGGCCGGCCAGCAATGAGGGCGGAACAATGGCGCGGGAAGAGGGGGTGCTGAGGGACTGGTCCTCAATGAATAAAAGATCATGGATAATATTTTTGTCTTATTTGTGGAAGTTAGTTCTTTTGATCTACTTTGTGTGAAATTCTGAATAGCCTATGTTTTAGGTTAGGCTATAGCCTATTTGTGCAGAAATTCTAAACGGTTCAGAAACATCTAGCACCACTGTAGGCCTATAGCATAATTCCAATGGCAATAATAAACACCATAATATTAACATAAATTTACAAGCTAAGTCTGCAGAACATTGACTGTGAAGCCATAAGGTAAGAACATTTTACGAGGTTCTCAAGAGCAGCAGGCCTGTAGAAAGTCCAAAACAGTGGTAAATCATTCTTTTGGCCAGATGATCTGTATTAGCTATGACATTTCTGATGTGTTTGTTGCCTGAGCTGCTAAGAAGCTGACAGCAGTGTTAGAACCCGGTTAGAACAGAAGGGCATGCTGGTTTAACGCTGAGCTGTGGGTGAATAAAGATTGTAACTAGGTTACAAATAAATCCTTAATAATAAAAAAAATAAATGAAATGAAAAATAAATAGCCTAACCTGGATTTAAAACAGTTAACGAAGACACAAACCGGACATTCATTTAAATAGGCTACTGCCACCTGCTGGTAGAAAGGCGAAACAGATCTTTTACTATAATTAAATACGACTTTAATATTAAAACTAATGTGCTAACACTAACAACTCTGCACACACAATAATTACCTAGGTTAAACTACCAACTGTATTGCAATGCCTATAGGCTATATTAAACGTGACTCTTGCTGTTTAGCCTACATGAAGAAATGCACAATAGCCTATTAGGCTATAGCCTATGGCCTATTACATAATAAACTACTGTTAACATATTTCTCTCGGTCCAGGGGTTTATTTATTGATTCATTGAATCAGCGGCAGATGCCATGGTATCTCAATCAGTGGCGACCTAACGACATGCATATCTACTGTTCCATTCCCAAAAAACCCTACAAAGCTGAGATCTAAGTGCTCCCGCGAGTTTTTAATGTTGTGTCCTGGTGACGTTTTGCAGCGCCGGCTAAAATCGGACACGATTTCTAACCTTTTTTTATACAGTCTATGTTTCTAACCAGTGTAACCGGCTGACCCCGCGTACATAGGTTACTGCACGGTCGTGACTCGAAC